>PVKS010022481.1:0-33669 GCA_004027875.1 Aplodontia rufa | reverse complement strand
GTCTTCAAGATCAGTAGTTACTATAGTTTGAATGTGAATAGTGTCCTCCAAAACTACATATATTAAGACTTGGTCCCCAGGGTGTCTCTACTGGGAGGTACCGTGAGTCTTTTAGCACGTGGGGCCTTGTAAGAGATCCTTAAGTCACTAGGGGCATACCCTCAAAGGGATTGTGGACTCTGCTCACCTTCTCTTCTACTTGCTCCAAATGTGACAGCCTCTTCCATGATGTGCTCCCACCATTGCCAAGTGCTACCCTCACCACAGGTCCAAAGCAATGGGGCAACCTTATCCTAAATTTAAACCTTGAAAACTGTGAGCTAAATAAACATTTTGTCTTCATAAAGTTAATTGCCTCATGCATTTTGTTGTAGTAATGTGAAGCTGACTAATTCAGTATTTAAAAAAAAAATACAGAGGAAGACAGACCGCATTCCAGGTAAAAATCAGCTATCTATTTCGTACAGAACATATTACTGAAAAATTCCAAATAGCCCAAAAATATAGAAGACTAAATTTTTTATATGTTTTCACAAAGTTGATATAACTTTAATGGGTTTCCAAGACAAATGTGAAAAAAAATCATAAATGCTAACCTAATCAAATTAGAAACATAACCATGACATAATTTGCAATTTAATGTGGAATTTTAATATATGCATTTTAACATATGCATTGCTCTCTGGAAAAGTAACAGTCTAGCATAAGCATGGTGCAACTGAAAAGGCAGTTAGACTGAAAGTCTGCATCTAGGTTGGATGCTTCAGTCTTACCCTTCCACCACTGAAAACTGCAAGTAATATGATAAAACTATTTTTTAATAATTCAAAAAAATTAGGGATGGACCCACCATATGACCCAGCTATCCCTCTTCTGTGTATTTTCCCAGAGGAGTTAGAATCAGCACATTACAGCGACACAGCAAAATCTATATTCATAGCAGCTCAGTTTACAATAGCTAAATTATGGAACCAACCCAGATGCCCCTCACTGGATGAATGGATCCAAAAACTGTGAGATATATATATATATATATATATATATATATATATATATATATATACAATGGAGTTCTACTCAGCTATTAGAAACAACAAAATTGCAGACTGTGAAGGTAAATGGATGGCGATGGAAGAAATCATGTTAAGCAAAGTCAGCCAAACCAGAGAATCAAGGGTCGATGTTTTCCCTCATTTGTGGAGACTGGAGCTAAACCCAGGCCTGTGTAGAAAGTAGTTAATCTCACGCATCAGACCCAACAGAGGCATAGCAACACATAATCTAGGGCAATCAAAGATATGTAGTGGGGGGATAGAGTTGGTTGGGGAGGGAGAGGGAGGGAGAATAGGGAGGAATCTAGCAGGTAATTCTGGTTTAAGTGTATATGCACATCATATTATTACTTTAAATCAATTTACAATTGTACAATAACTCAATTCCTTAACAAAACATATTAAAAAACTGCCTAAGCATTTGAAATAAACTTTGAAAACTGAATTTCACAGTCAAGGGTGGTATGTTTCTCCCATATGTGGAAGCTACAAAGGAAAAAAGAAAAGATGGGAGTTAGATTTCATAAAAGTGGAATGAAGACCAGACAAGTAGAGGAAAGAGACCAGGGAGGAGGAGAGGATGGAATTGGGAAATATAGCAGAATGGCACTGACTAAATTAAATTATTATATCATGTGCATGTATGAATATGTAACAACCAATCCCACCATGATGTATAATTATAATGCACCAACAAAATATGGAAAAAAAATACATAAAAATAAAACAAAATAAAATTGACTATGAAAGTGGTGAGAATGCTTCACTTTAAGGAAAAATAATGAATTTCACAAGCATCCTTCTTTGGGGACCTACAACATGCTTAATTCAGAAAACCACCCCTGTATCTCCAATCCTACCCACCCCATTTCTGAGTGCCACTGTCAGAACCAATGGCAGCAACTTTCTATGAGGCTCCCTCCTAGCACTGTGCATTCTGGACATATACCTGCAGGGACATAAGTGACGATTTTCCTCCCTTTTCTTGTATAGGCAGAGACCAAGATAAATGTCCATTTATAAAAAAAAAACATTCAACCATGAATAATCAAATACTCCATGAAAGACTTTTCTTTCTCATTTAAATTGTGTATTTTGGGGGTTGGAGCGGTGGTTCTGGTTACAGCGCTTCCCTGGCAGGCACGAGGACACGGGTTCAAACCCCAGCACCACATACACAACAATGTCTCGGAGCAACAAAAACCACATGCAAAACTGAATAAAATTCTCTCTTTCTCTTTCTCTCTCTCTGTCTCTTACTGTCCCTCTCTCTTTAAAAACAATATTGTATTTTCATCTCTCTCTCTTTGATTCTATCGTTCAGTTTCTGTTTTTGTTATCTGTAACATCAGAGGACTGGAATCGGCCTTTTCCCTTTCTTTTAGCTTTAAATGCTAATATCTGTGCTTCCATTCTCTTTTGGAATGCCCTGTGTGACTTTCAGCACCCCATAAGAAATTATCAACAGCAAAATGATATTTCTGCTGACAATAAAGGGATTCTCTTAACCATGGAGCAAAAATGGTTTTGTGTTTGACAAGATCATATAACCAAATAGGTTTCAGATGTTCTGATTACAAGTAACTATTAGAGTAGAGCTCAGTTGTTTCTAAGCCACTTGTTCTAACACTGTTCAAAACAGATGAATATAACAAAAAGTACAAATTTACAATTAAATAAATAGGAAGTTTTTTTACTAAAAATTTAAAACCAAGCCTTGTCCTGAAAACACAATGGCCAACACTTTTGAAATAAGGCACAAACTTCTATGTCTGATTTTTCTGCCAGTTAACAGGATCACTGTGATTTTTCCATCAACTCATGAATATCAAAGTACTGAAAAAAGGACATTACAGTTATCTTTTTTAAATAACACCTATATAAGATTATTCTTGCTATCCTACCACTTCTGAAAGACAGGTTTATAAATTATTCATCTTATTTCAAAATTAACTCCCTCCCCAAATCACTTGTGTATTCTTATTTAAATCAGAAACTGAAATTAAAAAGTATGATGAAATATGTTGCCCATGTGATCTTTTAGCAATGACTTGACCTCCAAGATGTCCCCACAGATTTATTATTCTATGGAAGCAACACACTGGACGCTTCAAAAGATGTCAGATTCAAATTCCAAATACGACTCCTCACTTTAAGTCTTTAAAGTCACTTTTTCCCCCCAGACATCAATGAAGTAAATAAGTAAATAATTCTGTGCTGAAAAAGTATCTGATGTTTTAGTTACTAAGTCACCTGGTACTAAAAAGCACCATGGACAAGAGCCCTAATGGATTCCTGGCCATTAGGGGGTTACCTCAGGTATTCAACTGCTACGCTTCACCTGTCCTGAAAAGACTTTGTAGTTGAAGGGAAAATGCACAGGGTTCAGGTTTCAAAGGATGCACTGCCAGCTTCGGAGACAGGAGAAACACCTCAAGGGCATCCACACACCCACAGAGGCTCCTGGAAACTACAGTCAAGAGGCATGCCAGGCAAGGTTTCCCTTAAAATCGACTATCATACAAAGCCTCACCACCTCCAAAGAAGAGTCGGAACCTACCACTGAGAAAAATGCCTCTTCATTTTATTAAAATTAATTTCTGAAATGGAAATTTAATATCCATGTAAACTCACAAGATGATTCCAATCAATCCAATTGTTTTAATATCACATTAATACTATTTTTAATATTCTAACAGATGCAAGATATAGGGCTGATTCTCCTTGCAGGACAAGAAAGTCATTAATTTACACGATCTTCACATTACATTTCTACAGGATTAATCTCAACTCACTGCACTGTTAAGACCCTTACAGTCCCACCCTCCTCAACACTGGCCCTTTACAGCTGCTCTCGCAAAATTTAACTTGCTTACAAACCACCAGGAAATTCTGTCAAAACACAGATTCCGACTCATTTGGTCAGGAGAGAAATCCAAATTATGGTATGTTTAACATCTTATGCCAGGACCATCCTTTGCGTAAACACACTTTGAGTGGCAAGGTTTTAACATCTGTCCATCCATATTTCTTCATCTCATCAGAGAAAACCACCAGGTTATCTCCTACAGGACTGTTCTTTCTCTCTTCTCCTCCTTACTTACTTAAGCCTTATCCCTTCTCCTGGAACTTACTGACACCACAAAACTCCCTTTACTCAGCCTCCTCTGAATCTTTATTAAACACATATGTTATCAATTACTACATGTTACGATTTGTACGTGTCATGGTTTGTATCTGGAATGTCCCCCAAAGTCATGTATTGAAGGCCTGGTCCCCAGGGCAGCAGTGTGCAGAAGTGGGTCTCCAGAGAACTGACAGGATCATAGGGCTCTGATCTCACCTGTGGATTAATCCACTGCTGGATTCCTAATCTGATGGCATTATTGGGAAGCAGTAGAAACTGTACAGGAGGTGGGGCCTAGTTGGAGGAAGGTCAGTGGGGGAATGCACTGGCAGGATTTACCATCTCTCATGTCCCCTCCTCCCCTTCTCTCTCTCTCTCTTCTTCTTCTTCTTCTTCTTCTTCTTGGCCACCATGCACTGAACACTCCCTTCCATCATGAAGCTGTTGCCTTAGAGCCAACAGACAATGGACTGAATACTCTGAAACCAGGAGCCAAAATAAATCTTTCCTCCTTGAAGTTGGCTTCCTCAGATACTTGTCACATGAATGAAAAGCTGACTACCACAACAGACAGCCTTCTAGTTCTGATTCTGTTGCTTTCAGTCTTTTTTTTTATTTCATTGAGGAGTTGAGTTTTTGTACAATCATAAATGCATATGCAGTAACAATATGAGATGCCCCTGATCCTAAGCCAAAATCACCCCCACATCACCACACCCCTGTCTCTTGACTCCTCTATATTTCCCCCCATGACAGATATACATAATGATATAAATTTAGGTGGAAGGGCATCCATTACACATGTGTGTTACATAAAGGAAAGTCTCTACACAGTTGAACTTGAATTCTTTTTATAAATGCCATAACTTTTTATAGACTTCTTGATAAATCAGAGGCTACAGCAATGTCATCATTTTGTTAACTATCATGTGAAGAATGCCTGAGGAGATCTAGGTATTCCACATTTATATTTCTTACATTTTCTATTTTAACATCAAAATAAAAGTAACTTAGGTTTTGATGATAACTTAAAAATTGCCTTAATTTATTGTACTTGGAGATATCTACTTTAAAAACAGATTATGAAATGAAAATCTTCTTGGACAATTCAGTAAAAGAAAAAGTTTATAGACATAAAGAAACAGACATCTACAATTTAACATCAAAACTTCCCATTTAGGAGCTGGTGCAGTGGCTCAGCAGTTACAGCACTTGCCTGGCATGCGTGAGGACCTAGGTTCAATCCCCAGCACCACATACACAACAAAGTGTCAGAGCAACAAAAGCCACATGAAAACCTAAATAAAACTTATTCTTTCTCTCTCACTGTCCCCCTCTCTTAAAAAAAATACAAAACAAAACCAAAAAGATCCCATTTAACTCAGTGAACAATATAAGAAACAGCATATTATACTGTTCATTTTACCTAATGATTCCTGCCCCCAAAATGAAAAGTCACTATACTTCCAAACATCAGTGAAAGCTATGTAAACTTTATGATTTTGTTTTTTTTGGCTTTTTTGTTTGTTTGTTTTTGGCCAATGTGAGACATGGATGAGAAACCAGAGGGTAATTTAAGTATTGATTGTACCTTCAGAGCCCTGGTCCCCCTGCCTGGCCATGGTGGTGATGTTCTCTCACACAGCCCTACTTCCGGGCTCCAGTCCCATAGACTGCAGCTCCATCACTGAAGCCTGGGCATCCAAACATCTTTTATGGGTGACTTTGCCAGCTCCACACTTGGCATATAGATCACTCACTATTTTTTATTTCCGTGGAACACTTGTTATGGTATAATTTTGTTTCCTGTGAGAAACAAATATCTGCAAATAAGTGTCTTAAAATTTTTTATTAGCAAACTACCTAACATTATCTGACATATACCAGATCTTAATAAATGTCCTGTTCTTCCTGTTACTCTAAGAATCACTACATTTGATGTGATTACTGTAGTCTTTTAATTTTCATTTTGGAACTTTGTTAATATTCATATGACTAAAGCAGAATTTCAAATCCAATTTTTTTTTCAATGCTGAGGATCAAACTCAGGGCTTCTTGTATGCCAGGCAAGTGCTCTATCACTATGCTACATCGCCAGCTCCCCAAATCAAAAGTTTTGAATGATCTAAAAACAAGATAATCACCTCCACCTAAAATTCTATTGAAAGAGTAACCTCAGGATAGGAATTTCAGACACTATTAATTATGAACAATGAACTAATTGGAGACCTTTCCTAGCATTAAATTCCCATGATAACATTTCTACTAAGGCTTCTAACTACCCCTGGAGTTAGGTGATACCAATATTAAATATATATTACATGTTAATATATATGTATCTTACATAATATATTTATATGTAGATATATATATATATGCAAAACCAAACATTTTGAAATAACTTGTAAAAACTGTTTCATTTACAAAAAAAAAAAAACCAAATAGTGCCAAATTACCTCCAGTGAAATGCTTCTTTATGCAGAGAAGAAAAATTGATAGTAATATGTTGCTCAAATGTGCCATGATTATCACTCAATAGAACAATCATTTGGGAAAATATGCCCTTGAATATCTCCAAAGTAAAGGCCTGGATCAATTCACACATACCACATCTTCCACATTCTCTTCTTAAAAACTACATGCATATTTCCCTATCAATAACCTAAAGTTCTCACCACCCAAATGCTCTCTACCATATTCCCTACTACACAATGGAATATAAGCTCTTCCAAATATTATCTCAAAATATACCTCTTCTAAGACACCTCCTCTGGTCACTGCCTCATTCTGAATTTGTTGTTTATGCAGTGTAAATATATTAATACACACTTCTTACCACACTGTGATTTATATCTTGAAGACAGTTCTCAGAAAAAGCCTTGGCATTCTAATAATTAAGATCCCTCCCTATTTCCTGAGGGGTTCTACCATCCCACATCATGTAACAGAGACATCAGTGATCCAATGTAACTCTGAAAGTCACCAAAATCCATGATGATTTAACCTCCTGTCATGCTTGTTAAAGAAGTACTTCCCTCTAATAAAAAAAAAAGCTACTGCACTTAAAAATGGAAGATCAAGCAAAACCTAAGCACAATATTTCTCTGGGAGGAATGCTTGTGCAATTTTCTAGTAGAGCTAACTTGTCAAAACAGATTTAGCCATATCCTTTGCATTCAGTCCACTGTAAATTGTTGAAAACCTAGTAATCTTTTAATTCATTCCTTCCATTGTGTCTCCTTCCAACTAGCATAAACTGAGCTGAGAGCACCCATGAGCTACTTAGCTGGGGACTACAAAGATTACTATAGCCGTCTCTAACCACAGTGCAATGCCAGGCCAGGAGAGGCAGACAGGCATGTCTAAGAGGCTATGGAAGCCAGAACTGGGTGGGGGCAGCACCTGACTCTGGATGGGAGTGCTGAATCAAAAGCTATTATGCCTTTAGTGAGTCTTAGAGGAAAAGTAGAAATTCCTTATAGAGAAAAAAACTGCAGGGATGAGGGAGCTTGGTGAGATCAGGCCAGCACCAAAAACCCAAGGCATATGGAATGAGAGCAAAGATGTTCCCGTGTGAGCACACTGCTTTTTATTGCTCAGTTATACTCACTTTGTTCACAGAAATCTTGGCTCAACAGACCTCTTGGACTTTTCTTCAGACAAGTTCCAATTTTTTTATTCCATCTTCTTTCAAGGGTCACCCCAATTAGTTACCATGTTGGTGTCAGTGTTGGGGTGGGTATTTTGTATCTTTGGGGTGGCAAGAACAGCACGCAAGGGAGAGTTCCTGACAGTAACACAGTGTTCATCCCTGGTCTCACCCAATGGCTGATTATCCTATTACCTTGTTTCCACTCCATCCTCACCTGCCCAATCCCTTCTCACACACATGGCCTTTACAGTGCCTCCTGTCATTGGCAGCACCTTCACTATCCAGCAGACCCGGGCCATTACCTAATTTGGATATTCCACTTTACATTCATCTTCCAATTACAGGGATCTAAACAGTAGGCCTAGGGCTTGGGGATCTGAGTATTCAAGCCTCTTCATCTCTTTGAAGTCTGAGTACTTCTTAGAAGGGAGTGAAGAGGGCTTCTCTTTTCCTGCATTAGCTGTTACAGTTATTATCTTACAAAAGGGGAGAAGGAGGAAGTAATCATTGAGAAGGGAAAAATTAAAGGAGCTGAATTCTGGAGTCAACTATTCACGTCTCATGTTATATCTGGCTTCCTGCAGTAAACTGAAAGCTTTATTGCTGCTTCAAGTAGGGATCCCAGAATAGCAGCTGCCATGTCACCTGGAAGCTTGTTAGGAACGGAGGATTTGGGGATCCATCCGACACCCATTGAATTAAAAATCTGTATTTTAACAAGATTCCCAAGGAATTCTATGCACATTAAAGTTTGAGAGAGATGAAACTAAAGCACTGTTATTTCTACCCTCAAAACCATACAACTTGCTTTTCCATGAAAAGCACTTTGCATCCTTTATAACTTGGAGACTGATTTCAAAATATGTGTTAGTTAAAAGTTTAAAATATAAATCATTTACAGTGCTTTATGAAGAGACTGTGTTGATGAGCGACCAATGTCGACTATCTGTTGTCTTTTCCCCAATAAGCTATGTGTAAGTAGTAGACATAACATGTTGTTGCTTCTATTAACTAGTTGAAAGAAAAAAAGAAAATCAGTAAGAGCCAGCAGATCAATGTTAGGTTCTTATGTTAGGCCAGTTAATGCAAGTTACATATTTGGGTTACTGATACATAATTTAATTTTTAGAGTCCTATACAGATACCTATATAAAGCACTCAGTTTACAATGTAAACCTCAAATGCACTCTGGCCTGTGTTCTGATCTGTATTTTTTAATATCCAGATATTTTGAAAATGGATCCCGTACTATTATGACTTCAATTACCTCTTTCTTATTATGATTTTATCTCTTTCCTGCCTAATCCGGCATCTCAAATAGTCAGTGACACCATGGGCAGTGGCTGGATGGAGTGGTGTGACTAATAGCAAACTAGAGAGGCTATTTTATCAAGTCTCCAATGGCCTTCATGTTGCTAAATATGTTACAAAATGGCCGTATTCACATTTCACTTAAGTTTTATAAGCAGCCAAAGTTGCCTTTCCTTCCTACCTTTCTTCATTTGGGTTCCAAGTTATCATGTCCCCTAGTTTTCCTTCTAATTCTCCATTCCCTTTGCAGTTCCTCCTCACCTTTAATCACCTTTCTACTCTTTAAAAGATGCCAGCAGCTCAGTTCTTGAACACCTCCATCCATACTCACTCCCTTGAAGATCTCATCTCTCCTCATAACTATAACACTTAAGTGCTCATTAATTTTAACTGTTTGAAAATGAACCATATAAATCTAATCATCATATATCTAGTTGCATATTTGACAAATTCACATGCATATCTAAGCTGAAACTCAAATTTAACGTCCAAATCCAAGCTCCAGCTTTCTCTACCAAAAGCTAGTATATCCACATTCCTCCCATTTTTAGAAAACACCATTTCCAATGCTTCCAGTTCCTCAGGCAAAAACTGCACAGACACATGTACATTCAAAATCTGTCCGTGCGATGTCACAAATGAAATAAAATCGCATACTGCATGATTGTACAATGGTGATCTGGAGAGGAACTGGACTGCTGTCCTGTTTTGCATCTCAAGCTAATATTCTAACCTTCCATTATGCACAGAGTAAGGTAAATGGCTGGGTTTAGGGACTGGGGAGCAGATAAATTAGGAAAACAGCAGACATCTCTTTCCAGGGAGGTTAGAAGGCAGAGTTTGAGTTCTAACAATCTTAATCTTTAAGTACTGTGCTGATAACTTTGCTTCCAGGTAAATGATGATGTTTGGAATTTCTGTAACTACACTGGAAGTCCCTGCAAATTGAAGGATCCAGAAACGTCCCCATCTATATTTAAATCAGACTGGACAATGCCCTCATTTTTCAAAGCCTGCAACCTGGGCATAGATAGATTTAGATCTTGTACCAGATGCAGGAAATCCCAGCCTACTGGCTATCTGGCCAGCAAAGTCAATTTTATTAGTCTTGCAATAAGGCTCCCTTGAATTTTTCAGGATCAATGCTAAAATTACAAAGAGGGTTACATTCATACTCTTGTCACTTCTCAATACCTTCACAACTGCCACCACACTCCTAGCCACCAGATCACCTGGATTATTGCAATCACTGTCTCTCTGCCTACTCCACTACCCCTCTGTCCACCATCTAAAGATGATTTTCAACAAATCTAGAACAGTCCTGATTGAGTATAAGATCAGCTCCTCCTCTATTCAAATGCTCAAATGGTTTTTTTGATCACTAAAAGGGAGACCCTCTAAAATGACCTGTATATGACCTTCCCAATTAGTTCTCCAACCTCTTTTTATACTTCTCCCAAGCTCTCTGAGCCACGTGTTCCCACTTGCTGAGTCTGGATACTCAGGGCCTTCACATGGATTCCATGCTGGGAAGAATGCTAGCCTGGCTGTGCTCAGTGCTGAGCCCCAGACAGTGCATAGTAAACTGCAAGATATGCTGAACAAAGGGACCGATATCACAATTGCAAAGTCTTGCAGCATTCTGCTAGCTCTGGGTGTTCTGTTGAAACTACATGTCTTGACTTGCCTGTCTAAAGTTCTACCTCAGTTGCTTACATTTACGGGGGAATTTTTAATCTCCCAGAACTCCACAGATATGCTCCACAGTAATTCTGAACTTGAGAATAGAACTGGGTGTAAGTCACTTCATTCCTACATGCACTGTCTCTACAGCACAGGTTCAAAAAAATTAATTTTAAAGTGTCAGTGTGCTTTTAAAAATTCAAAGTCAGGTTTCATAAACTTTAAAAATTTTTAAATAAAGATACTTAAATCAAAGCATAACTTTATTATTTCTAAGCATTACTATGGAAGTAAAAAAAACACTTTAGGCAAATTATTTAAGCTATCTTAAATTTAGAATAAAGAAATTTTAGTAACTTTAAATAATGGTGATAGTCTATGAACCATAAAAGAGATTTTCTATACCTTATAATGGCATGTAGATACTGCACAAAGTTAAAAATGCTTACATTTTGAAAATTAACAGACAAGTACCACTATTCACAGAAAACTGTTGCTTTAGGAAACAAGAGTTACAATGAAAACTTAATTGCAATAAACTCCTGACACTTTTAGAGTAAGCAATGTGTGAGCTATGGGGCAATGAGTCTTAAAGACACCACATGCTCATCTGAGTTTCTTTTAGATATATGTCACTGAGGGCAAATAACAGATTGATAACAGCAAATAGCAAGGAGGAGCTAGATTTTTGCACTCCCTCTGCGCATCCCATATTGGCACTACTGTTCAACAAGCAAGGCTGTCCTGTGTTGTTTCTGGAATTATGTGCAGTACTGAAGCACATGAGGAAAAAACTAATTTCCAATTTTAAGCATGGCCTTAGAAAGAATGCAAGAGTCACATTGAATCCAAGCCGCTGTCCGTCTCATCATGCACTGCAAATTGAAATGCAGAGCCTGGATGCAGAGCCTCTGGTTGCTCAGCAAAAGGAGAGGCCTTCTGAAGTATGCGGCTCACATTTGGAAGAGTTCTGCCAAGGTTCTGCCCATATCCTCGCCCCTAGGTGAGGTGAGAGTAAACACGCCCAGCCATCAGCCCTCCCAGCGGCTGCCAACAGGTCTCAGAAAGACACAGAAACAGCAGTACTAGTGGGAAACGGTTTATATAATTGGGCAGTGTGTCCTTTTTTAGGCCAAGTGCATGGCTGCTAAATTACATTCTAGACACAGCTACATTCTGTATAATAGTAAATTATTTTAGATTTTAGTCAATCTATACAATGTTTTAAGAGAATCGATGTTAAAAAAAAATCTGTTAACAAAATAGAAATAGCCACTACTTCATTTTACTATTTAAATTCTAGGACATTTGAATATCCTGAGCTTTATGGTATGGGGAAATTTTTAGCATTTCTTGAGTATTTGAAATAAAAGAAAAAAATTCTCTCCTGAATTATGTGAAGTATTGATGCTTTCCTCTCAAGTATTCTTAATTTCTCATTCAATGTCTCTGGTGCAGTTGGTATCCTTCCTTCCAGAACTTTTATTATTCTAATAATAATTTTAATTCTTCCATATTACCTATCCTCCCTAGTTATCTCATATATAATCTTGCCTATCCTTTTATCCATCCCTTAATTCAACACATATTTACTGAGCATCCAATAATAATCAATTAACAGATATTCACTGAGTAAGTCTTCTATACACCAGGCACTAGATGATGAAGAGAAATAAGGTATGATCCCTAACATTCCAGGAATGCAAAATCTTGGAAAGGAGAGATGCAAACATTTCACGGTGACAAAACATTAATACTATAAACAGACTACAATAAAGTACTTTAGAAGCAAGGTGGAGGAATAAGTACACCAGAGAAAACTTCACAGGAAAGACAATGTTTGTGCTTAGTCTTGAGGGATAAACAGGAATTTGCTAGGAGGAGAGAGAACACAGGTGCTCCAGGAGCAGAACACACAGAATGAGCGGACTGACACTGAATGACAAAGGCCTGAGGAAGCTTGTCCATCATTAAGGTCAGTGAGTAGCTCAATGTGGACACAGGTGCAAGAAAGTTGAGGGTTGTGGTGCACATGAACCAGGAGTCAACAGAACTTTAGAGCAGTTGAGTGAACACTGCAGATTCATTTAAGGAGAGTCAGCTTTACTAACAGTGAGGAGGGTGGGCTACATTAGAAATAAAGTAGGAACAGATTGGTATAGTCTACTTGGTGGTAAGCTATAGCACCAATTGAGATGCGAGGCAATGAGCAAGCCGAGGATGAAACAGAAGAGATTCTGGGGCCAATTCAGAAAGATCCCTGAGACAAACGCTACTGAATTTGGTAAGTTGGGTATTCATGTTTGTGTGTAGATGGAGGTGGCAGATTGAAGATGTGCCCAATTAGCTGTTCCTTCATTTGTTTATTTCTTAGGACTGGGCAGACATCAGTGATGTTCACTGAGACACATGTCAGGAAAGAATGCAGGTGGGCAGATGAGGGCGGAGGAAAATGAAAAGGCAGTTTTCTTTTCAGACATGTTTTACTTTAAGTTACTGAGGAAGGATATGGCACAGAGGTGATTCAACAGACAGGAGGAAGTATGAGAAAGATGTACACAGAGAAAGCTTCCAATGGAGATGCAGAATATGAAGTCGTGAAGATCAGATGATATTTAAAATCAAGGAGGATAAAACAAAGACAAAAGAAAAAACCTGGGGAACAAATTTTAAGACATGAGCAGGGAAGGACATAGGAATGAACAGGACAAATGATGGGGTCACATAGCTCATGGAAGGGAAGGCTTGAAGAAAGAAAATCTATTCAACAGAATCTCTACCTCTCGCTACAAACTACAAGTTTTACATTTTTTCTCTGATTTTACCAATGAAAGAAACAATATTCAAAATAGTGGCCAAGGTTAGGGTTCATATACCAGTAAGCAATGGAGAAAAAATATGACCCTTTTCAGTTCCAAAGCCATTATTTTTTCCTTTAAAATCCACTGCCTTACCATGCACTGTGGTGCATGCTTGTAATCCTAGTGACTCAGGAAGCTGAGGCAGGAGTATTACAAGTTCAAAGCCAGCCTCACTAACTTAATGAGGCCCTAAGCAACTAAGCAAGACCTTGTCTCTAAATATAAAGGACTGGGGGTTGGTGATGTGGTTCAGTGGTTGAGTGCCCCTGGATTCAATCCCAGTACCCCCACCCCCAAAAATCCATTGCCTCTTCAGCAAGAGCTTCTTTTGATGACCAAAAGGCTTCAGTTTCTTAATTTATCCCAAATTAAATATAGAATATAGAAAATCTCTTCCAGATTACCGGTTCCTGTCATCAATAACTCATTTCACCCCTTCCTGAATCTGCCACACGTCTATAGCTTCATCCACCCAATCTGCTTCTTGTTTCGAATAATTTACCTGACAATTCCTGCAACCCTGCATTTGTCTGCTCCTCCTCCTCTCACTGACATATGCTCACCAATCTCTTCTACAGTTCACGGTGCAGACCACCTTGAAGAAACAGCGTGCCCCTCACTGGACAAGTGGATTCAAAAGCTGTGATACATATATACAAAGGAGTTCTACTCTGCTGTTAGTGAGAACGATATCATGGCATTTGCAGCCAAATGGATGGAGATGGGAAAAATTATGCTGAGTTGAAACATCCCAAACTCAGAGACTTAAGGGATGAATATTTTCTCTCATATGTGGTAGCAAGAGTGAAATTTCACATAAGCAGGGGGAATCATAACTATGAAGGTTGGGGGAGAAAAGAGGGAGGCAGGGAAGGGAGGTTGAGATTGGGGGGGATTATCAACGTACTGGGAACTCTGGACTCCCATGAGAAGCCCAACTATACACAGGCAGGCAGAGGAACCTAGAAATTTCAAAATTAATCCACATGTATATGCTTATTTCTGTCTATAACATGGAGGTAATGCAGAGGAGACATGAGAGCAGGGAGTGGACAAAAGGAGGAGATCTTGGATTAGGATCGGCCTTAATGTACTTTGTCAAAATCCATCTATACAAGAATATGTAACAACGATTCCCTCCAATATGTAAGACTATGTCGAAGGAAAAAAAAACAGCAAACACCTATTCACCCTCACGCTCACAATTAGGAACATTCTGCCATTCTGTTTTCTGTTAACTTTGTCCACAGACGAAGAATGTTGTGCCCTGAACCCTAGAAAGGCTTCAGATGTATCCATTCATTCTTCTCAAGCAACCTATAAGTTTTGCAAGGAAAGATTCAGCTTTCCAGAGTCAATTTTTAACCCTCCAACCTAAATGAGGATAAGAGTAGGGTGGGGATGTGATGTTAATAAGTGTGGATGTGGCTTGGCTACCGTGGGACTAAAATAAGCACCAACTGTAAATAAGGTAAGTGGTTTCTCAAACATGTAATATGAAATGACATATAAGGTATCCATGGCCAAGCAGTGGCATTTATCATAGGACATTGCAGATTTCACAGAAAGCATCTCTTTAGCCAGTTTTTAATTTTTTTCTAAGAATAAAAACATTCTCAAAAATTATTTGAATAAATTATATAAAGATTGATCAACATCTGTACTTCTATTGTCATAAAATACATAAATCAACAGTATTTCCAATGAACAGTATTTTTAAAAACTTCCCCCAAATGTGTATTCTAAAGGAAAAAAACCTATATTCTAATATTCATTGGGCCTCTGAACTCCTCTGAAGCCTGTTTAAAGGCCAAGACACAGTTCCAGTGCTAACAGTATCTAAGGGCAACACAACATAAACCCTGGCTGGTTTCTGAATCTACATTTCAAGGATAGAATGAAACTAAAAAGAAATCCATATAAATATCCCAGACCAGACATCATACAATAGACAGTTTTTTGTTTTTTTTTTTTTTTGGGAAATCAATCATGAAAAGAAATCACAGAACTGTTCTTTCATGATTTTCATAAATTTCCTTAAATCACATACAAATATTTTCAGATTTCCTTTTGTGGGTTTGAACTCTCAAGTTCTTCCTTGTTTTAAATAAAAAGCAACTGAATACCCAATCACACGGAATAAGCATAGAATGGCCTTAGACAGGCTCTGTTCGAAGGCTGGTAGATGAAGTTTTACACTTTGGACACACACTTTCAGATATTCAAGAGGCAGAAATATGAGGCATTAGAGACCTCATACCCTGAACAGAGTTTTGAGGAGAATTAATAATTTCTTTAGATGATATATTTAAAAGCAACATTTACTGAGATTTTACAATATACCAGCTAATGAGCTTCAACATTGCACTGATATCTCCTTCAGTCTTCACAACAGCCCTCTAAGATGAGTATATGCATTAACTATTAGGAAACTGAATAGAGAGAAACTGCCCAATGTCACACAACTAGAGGGGCTCAGTAACAGAATTCAGACCCAGATAGCCTGATTCCCAGCCCCAATTCTTAAGTTCCTTTGAGTGCTAGCTTCCTTCTTGGGAGTGAAATATTTTTTCCAGTAAAAGTCAAAATAATATAATGAGATATTTTGTAATGGATAACAGAAATTTAGAACTTCCATATTTCTTGAAAATTATCTAAATGAAGAATACCCAAGACAGCTAATGTAAATGTAGAAAAAAGGAAAAAATCAGAATGCATTAAAAGTAACTGTACCCTGCAACATATCCAAAGAGAGATGTTATTCTTAATACACCAGAGCTTATTATCAGGCTTTGCTAGTGCATAGCTAATTCATGAAAGCAATATCATGAATTTTTGAAAAGTTTTCTAAATGTGGAGGGTATACTTATAGTTTTACAGAAGTAATTTAATTTCTCAAACTTGTTAATTTATGCTGAGTAAATATAAGTTTATCCTTGATAAGGTGGATATTTTTATTTAATACTTTGCCCAGCCTTATTTTCATACTTCGAAGTTCATAAATAATGAATCCAGCGAAGAGAGCCATTGACAAAGCACTGTAATATAAAGCAACCACAGAAAACTGCCTGTTACAATGTCATTTACCTATTTGTAAGAAGCAAAGGCCCATTGGAAACATTTATATACTATATGTATATGCATATATATGTGCAATCCAGAAATCTTCAAATTTATCATCTCTGAACTTTCCACCATTTATAAGATTCTAAAGATTCTATCAGGTATTAGGATGTAATTATTCTACTATGTAATTTAAAAGCCAATACACCTGCTGTTCAGCAGTATAGAAACAGTCCAGTAAGAGTAGAATTTGAAACACTTAGTAGGCGCACTGCATTTTATGTAACTTAATTCTCTGAAATTCAAAGAACTCTTAGAAATAACAGGAATACTAATAAAAAAGTGTGCAGAGGAAGGGACCCTTGAAGAAAAGCTTTTTTTTTTTTTTATTTGATACAGGACAAATGGTGAAGGGTTAAGGAAAAACATGAAGGAAGGAAACAGAAGGAATCTAACTATGGTGGCTGAAAGTATCAATAAACATTTCTTTTGTATATACCACTTGAAAAAGTTCCTTACCATATACTCCATATTAGAAGCTGTTGGATACACTTGACTTCGTAATTTATTATGAAGGTCCAAGATACTCTGCATGTCATTGTCTGTGATGGCCCTTTTCCCTCTTTGCTTGGCGGTCCACCACTCACCATCCTCGTCCATGTATTTTTCCAACAGTTTTTCCAATAAAGTGGCGTTAGGAACCACCATGGCTGGAATTGCTCTGGCCATGAATAGCACTGTGGTTACTCTCAGCCACTCTAGCGCGGTACACTTCATAATGAATGACCTCAGGATTTCCCCGGGAAAATCTCCAAGACAGGCTCTTCCACTCCTTTTGGGTATAATGACATGGCACATGATTAAGATGAACGTACCAATAGACATTAATATTCTAATAACAAATGCAAAACAGTAGTTACAAAGGAGCATGCCAATTTGTCTACATAACGCCCGCAAATGAACATCCACTATCTGAAATTATTTATCTCCAAACCATTTTTTTTTCTCCTGGAGGTCTTTAAACAATTCACCAAGTCCACAAAATAGACAAATATAATTTCCAAGATAGCCTGGAGGGCAAAAATAAATGGGAAACGTAGTTCGGAAGAGTCCCCAGGTTTAAAAAAATAATCTGAATCACAAGACTTTCAACGGTTATATGTTACAAACAGCCTGCAAAAGGTAATATGTACTAAGGGTGTTTTATTTCCATCTAGAGGTTGTTTTTCTCTATAGACTTTTAAGGGTATTTATTTAAGGCATTATTTGATTCGAGAGTCCAATTTCTGGTTAATGGGCATTCATAATGTCCATTACATTCTGAAATTGAAGATGAAAATTTTAAAGAAGTATAAACTGCTATTCGTACTTGGATATCCATAGATAAATACAGAGAATCCAATAAATGGTTCCGGTCACTGGGGGCAGTTATCTTCTTATACAGGCACAGGTCAAGAACTGGATCACTTTTGGAAGGTTGTGCCTTAGCTCCTAACTTATCGGATAAAGCCAGCAATCTCAGGTTTTCCTCCCTTAGCTGCAGGCGCACACATAACCCAATGAAGAGCGCACGCCACAGGGAGGAGGTGAAACCAACAAAGTCACTTACAAGAACAAGATGCTGCTCACCTCCAAAGCCACAGCTTCCTCGATAAGCTACCTGCCCTCCATGCTCGATCATTCTCTACAAGTTCAGTATTCTTACTTAGAGTTTAAAAAGAAAAGAGGAGCGAGGAAAAGGTGGCACCGTGACCACTCAACAGTGCGTTTTAGAAACGCCCTTACCTCTCCAGTGTGAAGTTCCTTCCCTAGGAGAGCGGATCCCAGCAGGACGGCCGGCCTCGCAGCCGCCTCCAGTCGTCACCCTCCACTGCAAACACACAGCTCTTTCGAGAAGGACCCAAGCACAGCGCGTCCCTGAGCAAGGAGGACGCTGACTACAGCGGGACGCGAGCCTCTGCCTCCTGGGTTCCTTTCAAACCTGGAAGAAGTAGCAGGCAAAGCGCTCCAAAGTTAGACCCGGAGGGTGGGCAGAAAGGAAGCGATCTCGTTAGTTTGCGAGGGTGGGCGCCTAAGCGTTTCTCAGCATTATCTGCTAGAGCAAGGGGCGGGGACACCAGCGGGGCTCGGCAGCGACGTCGCGCTCCAGCGGGGTGCAGCCTCGGCCCGCAGAGCCAGGCGCCAAGCGCTTCCGCCGCTCCCTCGCGCTCGCGGGCATTTATTGCAGTCCCTGCGCGCGCACGTGATGTGGGCGCCCCTCCTAGCCCACCCCCACCTCCACCTCCACCCGGGTCTGGCCAGAGGCCCGCTGCAGCGCAGGAGCAGCCCGCCGCGCTTCCCCAGGCGCGGAGAAACCTGGGCGCCGGGCCGTTGTGGGCGTGCTTGGACCTCCGAGACGCAGGCGGGGAAGGTTGAACCCTGGGGGGAGGTGTGTGCAAGGAGGTCCCCAACTCCTCCCGCCCCTTTCAGCTCCCTACTTTCAAAGATCTTCCTCCTAGTTCTTTCTGATGAGATTCTAACAAACCTTCAATATAGTCTTTACAGAAAAGTAGCGCCCCGGGAGCGGGGCTGGAGACGAGTTCCACACCTTCAGTCGTGGAGACACAAAAGGAGAACTGGGGGCGAGTAAAGAAAGGAAGACTTTTTCTTTCATTTCTCCGGGGGTCTGCAACTGTTTCCTGGATCTACTATCTGTCTAGACTGGAGAAGTTGCTCTCTTTGGCTCCATTCAACCTTTAAGAGGTCCAGATGGGGGATGGGTTTCATAAAATGATGGGGCAATGGGTAATTCAGGTTGCCTGATAATTGAGGGCCACACTTCGGCCATCAAAAATGTCTTCCCAAGGTGACCGCAGCACTTTTTTCCCCCTATTGATGTATGTTAATTTAAGAGTTCTAGGTTGACATGAATTCAAACCTCAGCCCTAGAATAAACAGTGAAAGGAGAGAATCGCCCGGTTGCCCATGTTATAATCTAGAGTAAGAAAGTTAATAGTGTCCAATCCTTAACCTTACAGGCGCACCCTGCTGAATACAGTGCTCTTTCCACAGGCACGTTTTTATTTTAGAAGCATTTACTTAGTTCATTTACTTGTGTAAGTGGGGAGGGGTGATCCTGGGATCAAATCCAGGGCATTGCACACGCCAGGCAAGCATTCTATTACTGAACTACATCTCTAGCCCTAATTCATTTACCTTTGTTTCCCTTTTGTAGTGAATTATAATCTTATTTTTCTTTATGTCTAAATGCTGGAGTATGGAGCGTATGATAAAATAAAGTAAAACATTCTTATCAACCCAATGGCTGCCCTCTTCACCATCCAACTACACTTCTTTTTAAATCAGAACTGAAAAGCTCAGCTCAGTGCCTTAGTTGAACATAGTCCTTGCTTCTTCCCACAGGAAGAAGGAGGAAGCATCTTCTGTCAGAAGCGTATGGAAAATGTCAAGTTCTGGAGCACATAAATCTTTCATAGGTGTAATTTCACAATTTTACAGCAACTTAAACACAAAAAGACTGTTAAATATATGCTGCTCAAATGATTATTTGTGGTTCTCATGCACCCAGTTCAGGAAGCTGGCTTTTCCTGCTACAAACTGATGGAAGATCCCCAAAGTCTGGCAGTAAAAATCAAACACAAACACACAAACCAAAATACTATCATTTGTTACAGCAGATGAATAACATAATTTGATACTGCAGCTTTTCTGTGGCACTGAAAGTAAACCAAGTATTGAATAAAAGCATTAAAAGTAATATTTTATTTGAAGTACTTTTGAAGAAATCTCAAATTAGGAAAAGGAAATTAAGTACATTATTAAATATTTCAATTATAAACCTTTCTACGCAATGGATAGATATGAAATATAAATGCTTACATTAAAGAAAATACAATTTAGTTTTCAGGTTTTCCTTCCAAACCTTTCTCCAGGCATTTCAACACACTTTTGACTTAGTGTTTTTATTGGCTTCCAATTTGGATTCTACAGGTCATATTTGAATATAAAAGAATGACTTAAAATTCACCATGTTAAACATTAACATTTCAATGATAAATCTTGTCATTTCTGAGTCAGTATATGTGCCGTTTTCAAGAGAAAAATCAAATACAATATCATTGAATAGTCAAAGAGAGCTCTGTCCACATTTTACTTATTGTTGAGAAATCTGTGTACATAGAATAAAGTGTCTTCTCCACACAGAATTCCTGTAAAAACAATTCTCTGGTCTGTGGCTAAAGCTATTACATGTAAAGACTATGGCTATTTTTAGTGAAACTACTTTCTTGTGGGGAACATGCCTAACCAATAACTAGCTTCCACCCCCTTCTTCCTTCCAAGCCGAAAGCCTGGGGGATACTCACAGTGTCCACCTTTTCACACACTGTCAAGCTGGCAATCTTAGCAGGTGAATATTGGTTCACCAAAGCCAGTCATCACAATCTGTCCTTGCTACTAGTGACTAATTCAGCATAGATATGCAATGCAACCCTAGCCCCTGAAAGGAAGGAAGGTATCTACTTGGAATTGAGGAGAAGCGTTAGCAAGAGTTTTCTATTGTGACAAAAATAAATGCAAAAAGAGAAAGTGTCTATGTAGGTGATAAAATATTATTTGTGAAATTTAAAGATGCAACTGGTAAAATGAAAAAAAAAAAACCCTGAAGACAAAGACTTATTATCTTGGTCAAATGCAAAAACAGAACACTGCCAGAGTCTCCCTGCCGTTAACCAATCTTGATACGCTTTCCCTCCATGTTCTTGCTGTAAGAGATGATGAGTGTTTAAGTCACATTGACTTCAGAATAGAGTTACCTGCAGCCCAAAGCATCCTAGCAAATATATTTTTAGAGATAATTTCTTCCTCTGTCAATATCATATTTTCTCCATGTAGCTCTTATTTTCTATTCACGTGTGTGTTAGGAGTTATCTTTAAATATATTCTATGTGTTTTTTTAAAATCTCTGTACTTGTGAAAGTGAGCATATAGTCATTTATAGGCATAACATTCACTGTATAGTTTTATGACATCAAGACTCTCTCTCACCACATAGTTGGTAAGTCCATCTCCATAAGAGAATAAATTTCTTGTGGTGGTGACTTTGGGAGGTGGTACCAGTACAGCACAATGTTTTAAGACATAGAACCTAAATCAAGCTGACTAAGTTAGATTCAAGGGATCTTGAGGATGGTACTTGGCCTCTGTGAGTCCTGAATTCTTCCTTTTTAAAGGGAACTAATACAAGCCATCTCAGGTTGTGACCTTGTATATGAGGATGAGTTAATATAGGAAAGCATTTAAAACAGTCACATTAGTAGAAAGTACCCCATAATGGTTAAATATTATTGACTGGTAAAAGATAGTCACACTAATGTATTGGACTCACCAAGGGCATAGCAACACATAATCTAGGGGGAGGAAGGGGGAGGGAGAAGTGGGGATGGGAGACGGAGGGACAATAGGGAGGGATCTAAAGAGACAATCAATAATGCAAAATTCTCTTTACCCCACCCCTGAGAAGCCAAACAATGCTCATGCATTATTTATTTCTGGAAAATTCACAATCACATTTATATATACATACGTATATATACATTTATATTTGTTATAGGGGCATAATATAGAAGAATCAAGAGACGGAGTGTGGGAGATGTGGGGTTAACTATGGTTTGGGATCAAATGCATATCATATTGTTGCTTTATATGCATTTATGATTGTAAAACAAATAAACCCCTTAGTTTAAAAAAAGAACTAATTAGAGACTTTACATTTGGTATTTTATAGTCAATGGGCTATAGTCAAAGTATTCTTGTACAGTTTTAAGCATTAAATTTTTAAATAAATGTAACTGGCTATACGTATGATAAAAACAAAAAACATTTGGGGGCATGTGTAGTGAATTTGTTCTCACAACTGAAATAGTATTCAGTTCTGCATACCATAGGACACAGTTTTCACTCTTACTAAAAGCAGACATTTGAAGATATATGAATGTATATAATATACAATATTTCAAAACGCTCTATTTCAAATAATACTTAGTACAAATATATAACATGACAACATTTTAACACACATATGCTTTCTACTCTAAGTGCAAGTACATAGTTGGTTACTAGAACTTCATTGTTGAAACAATACACGCATGCCATAAAGTGAAAAAATCTTACGCATGCAGTTCAATGAAATTTTCCAACATGAACACTCCCATACGAAAACCATTCAGATACAGGTGGAGAATATAATCATCTGCCAGAGCTTCCTTCCTCTCCAAAGATGACTTATACTCTCATTTCTTATTAAAAACAAGTTTTGCCTACTTTTAATCTTTATATAAATAGAATCATTGAGTAGATAATTCCAAGGTCAGGGATGTAGCTCAGTGGTCGAGTGCCTGTCTAGCATAATTGAGACCCTAGGTTCAATCCTTAGTACCCTCTCTCCGTCTCTGTCTCTTTCTCTCTCTCTCTCTCTCTCTCTCTCTCTCTCTCTCTTTCTCACAGAGCATATGATTCCACTGTCTGACTTCTGAGTGTGGATTTTTAAATTCAATATGTGGTAAGATTAATCCATCTTGTTTTATATAACAGTAATTTTTCTTTTTATTGGATGACTATACTACAATTTATTTATTCATTACATTGTTTAATATTGTGTATGCCAAGAACATTGTTATATGTGTCTTTTTGTGTACACACTTATACCTTTTAAATTAGCTATATATTAAGGAGTAGAATTACTGGATCCTAAGGTATGCTTATGTAGCACTTGAGTGGATAAACTGGGTTGTATATTGTTTTCTTACTAATTTGTAGGAACTTTTTGTAAGTGTTGGGTACATGTACTTTTTAGATATATAGCATTTTGCAAATTTCTTATTCTTATCCATTCTTTGCCTTTTCACTCTTTTAGTCATGACGCTTAATGACCAAAATATCCTAAGTTTAATGAACTATAATTTGTCAATCTTTTTCTTCATAGTTAGTGCTATGTTGGATCCGTCAGAGAAGTATTGCCTATCCCAAATTCATGAGAAAAAAATCTCTATTTTATCTTCTTGCCTTATTATTTTTCATTCTACACTCAGGTCTTTGATCCATCTGGGATGAATTTTTGTGTTATAACATAAAGAAGGAGCAATTTAAGATTACAATGATTATATTTAAAAACTTATTTGCAATCATCACTGTAGAATTTCATGACTTTTTTCTGCATAAAGTTCAAATTTGAGAATTAAAGATAGAAAATTATCATTGGTATTTAAAATTAGAATTACTATGATGCTTCTTCAATTGGATTACTTGTTAGACTATGGAAACAATCCAGATGTCCCTCACTGGAAGAATGGATCCAAAAACTGTGGTACATTTATACCATGGAATATTACACAGCAATTAGAAACAATGACCTTGCAGCCTTCGAAGGTAAATGGATGGCTATGGAAGAGATCATGCTGAGTAAAATCAGCTTAACCCAGAGATCTAAGGGTCCATTGTCTCCACTCATCTGTGGAGGTGGGGACTTGACCCTGGACAGTGAGAAAGTTGGTCCATTAGCATGTGTTAAATCCAGATAAGATGTAATGTTTTATAACCTAATACTTTTTTTAGAGATATAGTGGGAAGGGGAAGGGCGGGATAAGGGAGGGTAATTGGGGGGGCACTCCTGGGGGTAATTGCAATATCCAGAATATATACACATTTTATATTATTTTGTTAAAAACTTGTATGGTTGTTCAAAAATAAAAAATAAAAAAATATAAACGCTAAGACCTACATTGCTGCTAGAAGCTGGAAAATCATCCTATTTCTTGATTTATAGAAAAGTAATTATTTTAAGCTTATTTTTATATTTGCAGAAAACCTATTTTATTGTGTTTTTACAATTTGTTCTTCAATCACTAAATGCAACGATTCATTTTTAAGTTCTTTTCTGTTACCAGTCATGCTGCCCTCTAAGCACTGGAGAAAGAAAAAAATCAATAATTTCTAGGTCCTTCTGATCCTTTCTACTACTGAGTCTTTGATTCATCCTTTTCTGACTTATCTACACTTGAACCATCCTCCTTCACAAAGATTTCACTGGTACAGCCAGCCTATCTCCCTATTTCATTTTCCTCTAAATCTTATCACTTTCTGTATTGTGACTTGCAGCTCTTCACATAGTTAGCATCTCCAACAATGCTAAAAACTCCTTGAGAGAAGAAATCATGTTTATGTGACCTTTGAATTGCTTATGATGTTTGATAATTCCACAAATCTGGAATTGTTGAATATCGCATATTTAGCAGAAAAGTGCATACAGTCCCTTGCTCCACAAGCCTGTGGGGAGGAGAACTACAATCCACAGAGCACATCATGCTGGAAGTGGTGGTCACCTAGAGCTATTTCCTCTGTTGGAAACATCCCATGATGTGGTAAACACGTCACAAATGTGCATGAGCACAGACAAGAAACTCGGGTTATTTAAAAAGTAAAAATCAGGCATAGCATAACTAATATCTACAGTAGCTCTGAATCCACTACCATTAGCCCTTTTCCAGTAATTAAGCAATTTAGGGAGTACTGCCCTGAGACATTCACTGGGATTAAAATTTATAAATACAAACTTCTCTTCAAAAAAAAAAAAGAAAGGAATGGCATTTATTTCTAAATCTTTCATTCTTTTCAATACATCCTTCCTGTCCATTCATGAGAAAAGTTTTCCTAATGGCAGAATAGTAAAATTTTATTTCATAATGATGCTCTACTTCACTGATGTTCTACTGTGTATGTTTTATCAGCTGGTGGTTAATATTTCTATACCTCTTTTTATGGCCAATGTGAAGATCTGGCATATGCTTAGTGTTAACTTCTGCAGATTGTAAGTCATAGCAACAGCTGCAGATAAAAAACTGAAAGAGTTGTTCATTGACATGAAATTTTGCATCCAGGTTAAAAACTGCATTCTAATTTCTCATAATCAAAATACCCTAAACGATCGGTAATACTAAAACCTTTTAAAATTTAAGAGCAATCTAGCTACCGCTTTATCTTTTGATGATCACTTTTCTTTCTGGACCTACAGAAAAGGGTTTCACAATGTGCTTGGGTTAGAGGTTGCCTGTCAGGTTTACTAAGAAGTGCTGTTGAAAGACGAACATTGTAAAAGGAAAAGTATTCACTCTTTCATCTGCAGAACTAATTTCAGAGACAAGCTTTTCATCCCAATATAAGGAAGATGAAAGCTTTCTCCACTGTCATTAGCTAGCCTACCAAGAAATAGATGGAAAAAACCCTGCAGCCCACTTTTAATGATGATTTTATAGCATGATATTTAACAAAGTGAAACAAAATTCTAGTGTCTGGCAAATACCTATTCTCTCCAACTAAAAATTGTATGTATGCATGTACATGTAGTATGTGAATCTTAAACTCTTTATTTCATTATATAGCAGGGGAGAGATTAAGAAAATTTAATTTTAACTAGATATGTGTCAGGGAAAACACTGGAAATATGGAAGAAAATTGGGAATCTTTACATTTACTCTATGTTACCTCTCACGATTCTCCTAAAAATAAGCCCAAGAATTATCACAGAATTTTTAGTTATTTGGAATAACTAAAAAATAAAAGCTTTGGTAATTAATGACTTTATAAACAATAAATAAGCATATGAACAAATAGGAAATATTTCTAAATACTTAGCTGTCACAAGTAAATCTGAAGGGCTGGAGAAGTATCTCAGTGGTTACAGCGCTTGCCTGGCATGCGAAAGGACACAAGTTCAAACTCCAGCACCACGTACACAACTACGTGTTGGAGCAATGAAAGTCACATGAGAAACTAAATAAAATTGATTCTCTCTCTCTCTCTCTCTCACTGTCCCTCTCTCATTAAAAATATTAAATAAATAAATGAACCTGATGCTCCACAGTTGTGTTGCTTGCAGAAGGTGCTTTTGCTTCTGCTTCTGTCTGGCTTGGTGTAGTATAATTTGGGTACTTATTCTTGGCATCTCTCTGCCTTCTAAATTTTTCTATCTTTGTGACATTTGCCCAAATTCTTCCCCAAATTATAACATCTCTCTCAATTACTGCATATATTTCTCTTCCTTTTCCTTTCCTTTCATCTAAAATTCTATTTCTTCCAAGAAACCTTCCTAATTATCCATATATAAAAATATTCTTCCTATACTCTAAAATCTACACATACCTGAAAACTCTCAAAGAAAGCCAATTTTAAATGCAAAACCATGTTTTTTAGACTTAAAACATCCAGGATGTAAGTAGAAGGTTACATTACACAGGGGATCCAGATATTAGGATTTTTAAAAATAGAAGCTATTTTATTCAGCATAAATATTAGCAATCTAAGCTCATAATATGCACAATTACATTTAATGTGTTCTTGCTAGAACTTAGGTGTAAAAATGTAGCTTTCTAAGGAAGTGGCTTTTCTTTTCCTTTTACTTTTTGAAGCATTCACAGCAAACCAAATAGATTCCATGTGGTGATAGATTGAATTATTTGCCTACAAGTCTTCTTTCTCTTGTCCCTGGCTTTGGGCTTGGCCATGTTATTTGCTGTGATAGAATGTGGGTGGAAGTCGCAGACTGTCTATATCAAACTGAGTCCTTTGGGGACAAGGCAGCTTCCATCTATCCACTTGCAACTTCTTCCTTTTGTCATGGATAAAGGGTTCTTAGGCAGCTGTTGATCTTTTGGCTTTTTTTTTTTTTTTTTTTTTTTTTTTTTGGTGTGTGTGTGTCTGAACTGACTTAAAACCTAGAGTCTAGCCTATCCAAGCTTGTTCTAGCTGAGGTGAGCCAAGACCACAGCCAACCTACCAAATTCCTGAATACCCAGTAAATGTTTTTCTATGCTTCTAAGATTTTAATGTTGTGCATTACAAAAACTATCCCAGGCCAAGAGAGACTGATAAATAAATTCTGTGTTTAATATACCAACCTTATAATAGTCCTGTGAAATAAATATTATTGAAGTTAAGAGAGATTAACTGAACAGAATTTGATGATAAATCTTTTCCTCAAAGCTAATGTCTTTTCCAGAACCTCTCTTCCCCCTGCCACCACGCTGCCCCACCCCACTACTCCATTTTTAAGGTGCAAGTAAAAACTCTTTTAAAAATGCAAAAATGACATTGGAAGTAGCAAGCAGTAGAGAAGAAGCCAACTAATGGAGAACATGTGCACCAAGCATTTTGTTTCAAAGTTCCTAAATTGTACTCATGGCTAAATACTCTCATCAGTGACTTTTTTTTTTAAGAGAGAGGGACAGTGAGAGAGAAATACAGAGAGAGAGAGAGAATCCATTTTATTTTAGTTTTTCACGTGGCCTTTGTCATTGTGCACTTGGTGCTGGAGTTTGAACTCACATACTTGCGCATGCTGGACAAACGCTATAACCACTGAACCACCGTTCCAGCCCCCTCATCAGTGACTTCTATCATTTGAGAATTTTTTCTTTTCTTTCTCTCTTCCTTTCTTGTGAGTCTTGACAAGTGTGGATTGGTGACTCTTAACAAAATAACAAATAAGTACAAATAATGATGTCTATGTGATTCAACTTTTAAGAATAACAGGAAGATAGTAGGTAAAAGTTGTATCATGCTACCTCATGACTATCTAAGACTAGAGATTGTTCTTCCTTGGAAGAATTCTATCACTTTCCTAAAGAATTTCTAGTTTTAAAAAATAAATCTATTAATCAATCCTAAACTATTGTTATACAGTATCTTAAGAAAGAAGATATATAAGAGGAGAAAAAGGAACCTTGAAAGAGTGGTTCAGACTGAGCAGAATTCTTGCATTTAAAAGGGTCTGGGGTGCAAAGGGATTATTCACTTCTGTGAAGAAATTAGCAACAGGAAGGATGTAGAGTCAAATCCAAGGTAAGACATATATTTTGTCATGAAAAAGAAAAAATGAAGTACAAAGACTTTCTTCCTTCAAGAATATTATATAAAGGAAGTTATGTTCCGAAAAGTGGGGTCAAGTTTGTGCCAGGAAGGAAGAAGTAGGTGTATGTGTTTTAAGATGTGAAGAGTGGCTAATATCCAGATGGCAGACAGAACGGCTGGAGGAGGAATCAGAAGAATTCAAGACACGTTTTCCTGCTTGCCAAAGCAGTAGTCTATCCAAGTTTATTCAAGATTTAATACTTTAAATTGAGGTGAAGCTGTAACTTTAATTATACATTGGGAATGGGTGAAAATTAATATTGCCTGTAGTTATAAAAAGAACATCTGGAAAGGAACATGTAAGAAAAACGATTACCTCTGCAAATCCCATAAGATGGATTCAATTTCTATTTTAAATTAATAGCTTATCTGTTAGTAACAATTCTGCTCACAGACCGTCTATTAACAAGATGAAGCACTGGTCCCACGTGTTGAACAAATTGCCTTTACATTATCAAGCCAAGCTTCCTGTTCCACTTCTGGCTTCTCCCAATTTGTTTAAAGTCTGCCCTTGGCTTCCTATGTTAAACCAAGGGATAGGAATAGAATTAAAGGAAAGCAAGCATGAAGAAAAATAATTTAAAGTTTTACAATATACTCTCTGCCTGTTCTCCTTTTAATTATTCCAGTCATGATCCCCGCTTTTTGCTCTATGTTTTAAGATACAATTTCTTTTTTCTGACCCTCTATGTTTTGTTTTGTTTTGTTTTGTTTTTTGGAGAGAAAGAGAGAATCAATGTTTAGTTGTTCATGCAGCTTTCATTGCTCCAGCACTTACTTGTGTACATCGTGCTGGGGATTGAACCCAGGTCCTCATGCATGCCAGGGAAACGCAGTGACCTGATCCACCGCTCCAGCCCCACTCCATGTTGATTTTAACATTAATATGTTTATACACTAAATCCTCATTTAACTAGGAATGGTTTTCTGAACTTTTTTCTTTTTTAGCTATTTAATTATTCAAATATCCTTTGCAATTGATCTTCATTCAGTGGCATAAACCTGGCACCACTGTTCCACTGTGACTATTGAAGGGAGAATACAATATCCTTATACAGAAGCAGTTCTGTCTTGGCATTTTATGAGTACTTGGTAATTATGACTTACTGATTCATAAGTCTGCATGACTTTAGTTGTTTTCCATTGGTAATCAACACCATGAAAATACCTACAGACAGTTTCAAGAGACCTCTGGAAATGTATTTTATTCATCATTTAGCTTTCACTTACTCATCCATTTTATAACAACATGGTAAATACCTTTAGGTGACTATAAAAATGAGCAATTTCAAATTATTATTGGCATAATTGTACATTAAAAAGGCACATTAAAAGGAAAATTGTCTTTATCCATGTTAATTTAAAAATAAATTCAGGTAAAAGAAATGAGCATTCACTACTGGGCTCATATATATATTTACTAAGTTAAATTATTGGCAAAAATTGTCAACTTTTAAAAATTAAATTTGCACTAATTTAACAGCTCTCTGCCAGGAAAATATCATAATTTGGTTTGACTTGGTCTGTTCTCAAATGTAAGAATCATGACTTTCATGACTATGAGAGAATAGTAAAAGCCAAAGGTCAGTCTCGTCTTGAGGTTTAACCAATGGAGATAATATCTTCAAAGACAAAACATGTTCAGGATATCAGTTTCATTACCATGCTCATTTAATTAAATATGGTACACTCAAAGGCCATCGTGCCTGCTAAGGACAACTCACCACATTGGTTCCATATTTTGAGAAACTATTTCCATCTATTTTGCCAACTTCACTAACACTATTTTCTTTTTAGTTCATTTGTTATTTCTAGATGTCCAATACAATAAATAACTTTCATTTTTGACTCAACTCTGATAAAATCATGGTTTAACCGCTATAACAATGAATTTTACAAAATAGAGAAATCAGCATACATGGACATCATCTCTGCCCTTTTCTGTGCTTTTATGGGCAAATTATTTGTTTTCTAAACAGAAGAATACTTTACAAATGAAATCCAACCTATTAACTTTGTATTTATTGTAACTAAAAGTTGAATGTTTGAAATTATAATAAAAAATAACTTCTGCTTGTTTGGGCTTCCAATTAAATTGTTTTATCACTTTCAATGAAATCTGAGATTAAACCTTTAGGGTATGTCAGATGAGGTTCTCAGGCATGTCTTAACAGGGTGATGGCCTTTTGACTACTATTAAGGTCAAATACCTCACCCTCCACAGCTGCTTAAAGCAAAATGTAAGGGAAGAAACAATCACAGGGGCCATAGAGCTTTTGATAAGATTAATGTCTGACTATAAAATTGGAGCCAATGGGTTTCACTCCATTGCTCGATGCAGATGGAAAGTTTTTAGAGACATTTCAATTATTTTTTATCGACCCCAGTTTATAGGAGTAGAGATTTTATAATCTATTGGAGGATTTTGATTTTTTTTTGTATACCAAAGTCATATTATTTTTCCTTCTGAGGCCAAAATAAGACAAAGTACAACTGTGATGACTCCAACTTTCTCCCTTCCTAGGATTACCCTGAATGAAATGTGAAGAAATGGGATGATTTTAGCCACAGATTCAAAAAATTTCAGAATTTTGAATTTTTAAACAAGTAGAAAATAAGACCAGTCATGAAAAAAAGGAGGTAATTTGTATGAGATCTGCTGTTCTGATCAAGACACGAAAAGGTCAACTATTAGGAAAAGCAGTGTTTACTACCATTGTTGGAGCACTGTGGTTGGCAAATCTTGGTAGAATTAGTTTTAGTTAAAGACACTTCCAAAGGACTTTCTATAGTTACAATCCCTCCAATTTTTTTCCTTCCCCCGCCCCAGAATTCATAGCTATAACTGAGCACCATGACTAGTGATGTGGTAGATAAAATGGAACATTTTCACATATCCCTTTCAAAAGATTTTATCACCCAGTGAAGTGTTTGTCAAGTCAAGAAGGCTCCAGTAGGTTGCTAGGGAGTCACTCTTTGTAGGTAGCATCCTGTAATTACTTCTTCCCAAAGTGAAGTATTTAAAACCCTTAAGTGTTATCTGAAGAAAAGTAGCCAGCGCTGTCCATATGTTTGTCTGAAGAACCTCTTTTGGTTACACTCCACTAACAACATCTTGTTTGTCATTAAGCATTCTTGCTGGTTCAGGGATTGACTATTTGACCAATAGATCATAAGCACAAACATACTTGAAAATTTGATGTACAACAGTTGTGGCATTTTGTGGAAAGAATTTTACAGGGCCATTCAAATGATGCTGTAGGAAATTGCCTTCATTGTGGAAAAATGAACTTACATATTTATTTCATACTACAAACAAAAACAGCTGTTTCCAGTAAAGGTAGGGATGGAGCATAAACTTGTAGAATAAATATAGGACGAATGTATTTTTTTAAAGAGAGGACAGTGAGAGAGAATCATTTTTATTTAGTTTTTCATCTGGTTTTCATTGCTCTGACATTTCGTTGTATACATGGTGCTGGGGTTCATACACATGTCCTCATGCGTGCGAGGCAAGTGCTGTAACCATTGAAACAGCACTCCAGCTCCAGGAGGAATGTATTTTTAATACCAAGAAAGAATTACTTGAACAAGACAGAAAAAACATAACACCTAAAAGACAACTTGATATATTTAGTTCTGATAAATGGTAGTATTTGATATAATAAAAAAATTTAAAAAGTTAAATGGCAAATCACAGGCAGATTTGTATTCAGAAGAAGCAAAGAACCTCAAAAATAATTTAGAGAAACACAAATAACCCAACCCAATAAGGGAAAATGCTCAAAAGACAGAAGAAGAAAATTGAATGACTAATAAATTTATTAAATGTGTTGCTTCATTAGCAATGAAGGAAATTCAAATTAAAATAATGGATGCCATTATTAAACCATCATATTGGTATTATTAATTTTTGACTAGGTTGTAGAAATGATGAATTCTCATACTGACATTGATATATGCTGCAGGCCACGAATTATTACTGATATATATTATTACTGATATATATTTATATATGGGTAAATAAATATGAAAACATGCATCAGAAGGACACATCATCTTGAAATGCAAGTTATCTGTAAGAAAGTGATAGAGTGAAAGAGGAATGCATTCAAGGGAAGACAGATACAAGGACCCTTTGTCTGCATCTGCTACCTTTTAATTTGAAATATAGGAGCAGAGAGATGGAGAGATCTGATCCAAGAGGATAACCCTTGTACAGAGTGTTCTTTAGTCTCCTTCCCTCTGCCTTGCAGCAGTCTCCTTCCAGAGCTCCTGTTCCTATAAAGGCTCACAGCAGGTTGAGGAAATGCTTATTATGCCACTTAACATACACGAATCAGAAGCCAAGAGACATTCATTGACTTGCTCAAAGCCAGCAACTGAGGCAATCAGCCAGACCTGATATGCTCCAAGAAATTTTTCCACAAGGCCTCCTACTTGCTGTGTTAGAAGGAAGGCGGTGGTGTGAAGTCGGAATGGCAGGTCTACTTAAGCTCTGCATTTATGAGCATCTTGAACTCAAAAAGTCATAAGGCTCTTTGAGCCTTCTTTTGCTTATCTCTGAAAGAAATCCAGTAACATCTCCAAAGAGATGTCATGATGGTCAAATGTGACATGAAATATAACATGGTTTTTGCAAGGCTACAAATTGTTTTAGAAGAAGAAACAAGGGACTGGAGTGGTGGCTCAGCAGTAATGGCACTTGCTTGGCATGTACAAGCACCTGTGTTTGAACCCCAGCACCACATATATAACTAAGTGTCAAAGCAATGAAGGCTACATGAAAAAGTAAATAAAATTGATTCTCTTTCTCTCTCTCTCTCACTGTCCCTCTCTCTCTCATTGTCCCTCTCTTAAAGAAGAAGAAGAAGAAGAAGAAGAAGAAGAAGAAGAAGAAGAAGAAGAAGAAGAAGAAGAAGAGGAGGAGGAGGAGGAGGAGGAGGAGGAGGAGGAGAA
>PVKS010022480.1:0-32500 GCA_004027875.1 Aplodontia rufa | reverse complement strand
CTGCCTACTCCCAAATGTTAGAGTGTTGGTACTAACGTTTCTTCCAGCAATTGCAAGGTAGCTGGTTTAATTCCTAGTTCCTTGATCCATTTTGATTTGATTTTTCATGCAAGGTTAAAGATAAGGGTGTAATTTCAACTTTCTGCAAGTGGCTGTCCAGTTTTTCCAGCACCATTTGTTGAATAGGCTGTATCTCCTCCATGTTATATTTTGTCCCCCTTTGCCAAAGATCAGATATTTAAAGATTTGTAGGTTTGTTTCAGGGTCTTCTATTCTATTCCATTGGTCTTCATTCCTATTTTGATACTAGTACCATGCTGTTTTTATTACTACAGCTCTGTATAGTTTTAGATCAGGTATAGCAAAGCCACCTGTTTTGTCTTTCTTGATTAGTAATGTTTTGGCTATTCTGGATTTCTTATGAATAGAAATGAATTTGAGAATTGCTTTTTCTATAACTTGAAAGAATGACATTGGTATCTTGATGGACAGTGCATTGAATCTATATACGGCTTTTGGCAGAATGGCTATTTTTATTATATTAATTCTGCCTAATCAAGAGCATGGAACATCTTTCCATCTTCTCAGATCATCTTGGATTTCATTCTTCAATGACCGATAATTATCATTGTATAGGTCTGTGGCTTCTTTTGTTAGATTAATTCCCAAGTATTTTATTCTTTTCGAGGATATTGTGAATGAGACTGATTTCCTGATTTCTTCTTCTGCCTTATTATTGTTAGTGTATAGGAAAGCTATTGATTTATGGGTATTGATCTTGTAGCCTGCCACTTTGCTAAATCTGTTTATAAGTTCAAGCAGGTTTCTGGTGGAGATTTTTGGTTCTTCCAAATCCAGGATCATATTGTCAGCAAAAAAGGAAGAGTTTGACTTCCTCTCTTCCTATTATTATCCCTTTGATTTCCTTCTCTTCACTCATTGCTCCAGCTAGGGTCTCAAGAACTACATTGAATAAAAGCTGTGAGAGCAGATACCCTTGTCTTGTACCCAAGTTTAATGGAAATGCTTTCTGCTTTTCTCCATTTAGTATTATACTAGCTGAGAGCTGAGCATGTATAGCCTTTACATAGTTCAGAAATGTTCCTTTGATCCCTATCTTCTCTAAAGTGTTGAGCGTAAAAGGGTGCTGAATTTTATCAAAGGCCTTTTCTGCAACAATAGAGCTGATCATATGGTTTTTGTCCCTAATTCTGTTTAAGTGATGAATTACTCAAAATTGTTTTGCATATGTTGAACCTGGCCTGTATACCTGGAATTAAGCCCACTTGATCAAGATGAATTATCTTCGGATATATTTTTGACCACGGTTTGCTAGAACTTTATTAAGAGTTTTTGCATCCAGATTCATCAGGGATATTGGTGCGTAATTTTCTTTCTTTGGTGTGTCCTTGTTGAGTTTTGGAATCAGAGTTATGGTTGCTTCATAAAAAGTCTTTGGGTGAGTTCCCTCCTTTTCAATTTCTTGGAATAGCTTTATAAGGACAGGTGTTAGCTCCTCTTCAAAAGTGTGGTAAAACTCAGCGGGAAACCATCAGGTCCTGGGCTTTTCTTCTTTGGTAGACTTTTAATTGCTGTATGAATTTCAGTGCCTGTTATTAGGCTATTTAGGAATTCAATAACAACTTGTGTCAATTTAGGGATATTGTATGTGTCTAGAAATTTATCCATGTCTTCCATATTATCTAATTAAGAGGAGTATAGTTTTTCAAAATATGATCTTATAATTTGTTGGATTTCCATGGGGTCAGTGGTGATTGCTCCCTTTTCAATGATGATTGTATTGATTCACTTCATTTCTCTCCTTCTTTTAGTGAGATTGAAAAAATAAACAAAATAGACCCCTAGCCAAAGTACTAGCTCTTTATTTCATCAATTCTTTTTATTGTTTTTTGTTGTTCTCAATTTCATTGATTTCAACTCTGATCTTGATTATTTCCGGTCTTCTGCTGGCTATAGGGATAGATTAGTACTCCTTTTGTAGGGCTTTGAGATGGAGCATAAGCTTAATTATTTGGGATTTCTCTTCATTTTTAATGTGGGCACTCAGTGCTATAAATTTGCCCCTTAAGAATGCTTTCTTGCTGTCCCAGAGGTTTTGATATGTTGTGTCTTCATTCTCATTCCTTACAAGAATTTTTTGATTTCTGCTCTCATATCTTCTTGGATCCATTCTTCATTTAGTATGGTATGATTCAATCTCCATGAATATGTGTGTTTTCGGTTATGAATTTTGGTACTGATTGCTAGGGTCACGGCATTACGGTCTGATAGGGTATATGGAATAATATCTACTTTTATATATTTGCTGAGATTTCCTTTGTGAACCAGAATATGGTCTATTTTGTAGAAGGATCCATGTGCTTCTGAGAAGATGTATTCTGCTGATTTCGGGTAGAATATTCTACATATATTTGTTAAGTCCATTTGATTTATTGAGTTGTTTAGATTGGAGATTTGTTTATTGATTTTTTTTTGCTGTTTTAATGATCTGTCTGTTGGTGACAGAAAAGTATTGAAATCTCCCAGTATTATTGTGCTGAGGTACACAAGTGGTTTTATGTCATGAAGTAATTTATTTACATAGTTAGGAGCACTGTAATTTGGAAAGTCTATATTTACTATGGTCATATCTTCCTGTTGTAGGGTTCCCTTTACTACTAAGTAGTGGCTTTCTTTATCTCTTTTGATTAGTTTATGTTTGAAATCTACTTTGTTGGATATAAGTATTACGACTCCAGCTTGCTTTCTTGGGCCGTACTCATAGTAGATTTTTTTTACATCCTTTCACCCCATAATCTGTGGATGTCTTTGACTGTTAGGTGGGTCTCTTGTAAGCAGCATATTGTTGGATTTTGCTTTTTTGATTCAGTCTGCTAGTCTGTGTCTTTTGAGTGGGGCATTTAGAACATTCACATTCAGTGTTAGAATAGTTATGTGGTTGTGGTTCATAGTCATTGCATATTATTAGTAAGTTCTGTACTTTCCTGGTTGGGTATTCATAGGATGTACCTTTATTGAATTTCCTCTGTTTGTGGGTTTTTGATATTGATTACCCATTCTTCTATCTATATTCTAGCATATCTTTGAGAATTCTGTTCATGAATGCTGTCAGTTTGATCATATCATGAAAAGTTCTTATTTTCCCATCAAATTTGAAGCTGAGTTTTGCCAGGTATAATATTCTTGGCTGCATGTTGTGGTCATTTAGGCATTGAAAGATTTCTTTCCATGACCTTCTTGCCTCCAGAGTCTAGGTTGAAAAGTCAGAGGTAATTCTTATTGGTTTGCTTCTGAATGTGATTTGGCATTTCCCCCTTGCTGATTTTAATATTCTTTCCTTGATATCCCTGTTGTGCATTTTGAATATGATGTGTCTTGGTGAGTTTCTCATTTGATTAGGCCTATAGGGTGTCCTGTAAGCTTCCTGGATGAGCATATCTGATTCTCTTTTTATATGAGAAAAGTTTAACAATTTCCTTGAGGATGTTCCTCATACCATTCATTTATGTTTCAGTTTCTTCTTGCATCCCAATTACTCTTATATTACTTCTTCTCATTACATCCCATACATTTTAAAATTCTGATCATGTTCTTTTAGTTATTTTTGTTTTTGTTTTTTTGTCATTGGTGTGCTCAAGCTTTCTCAGTCTGTCTTCATTATCAGTTCTTTCATTAATAGCAGAGGTTCTATTTTCTACAGAAGTTAGTTCTTCCATGGTCCCTCTCATGTCATTGACTGCAGATTTTAGCTCTGTTATTTCCTTTTTGAGTATGTCCAATTTCTTTGATGATAGAGTTTCTCAACTCTTGAGTTTTCTCATTTATTCCCTTCATCAACTTTTCCTTTAGTTCATTGTTCCTTTTCGTTATCAGATCATTGATAATTTGTTGTAGATTTTCCTTCCAGTCCCTGGCTGTGGACTCCTTGCTAAGCGAGTTGTGGGTTTGAGGTGAAGCTCTTCTAGTTTGATTCTTCATCTTTGAAGAGCTTCTTCTGGAGTTTTGAATTGGGGAGTCCTGTGTAGAAGCAAGAAAAGTCTCTGGGGTGTTTTTCCTTATATGTCAAGGGTTGGGTCAGATACCACCTCTCTGATGACCGCTTCCTTCCAGAAAGCTATTTCTGCCTGAGGCCTTGTTTTATTGTAGCTTTTGGGGCAAGGTTCCAGAACTTGGACTTGGCACCTGGTGGGGTTGCTGAGCAGTCCACTGCATTGTTGAAGCTAAGCAGTAGAGTTATATCACTGGATGCTAGGGTCCCAGAGGTGTGTGGTGATCCAGAATGGATCAACCTATATGCTGCACTAGGATCTGGGATCCTTGGTGGTGGAATAGGCCCAATATATCTGGACCTGACAGATGTGTATGACATCTGGGTGGTATCTGGATGTAGGGTCCTTGGAGATGTCCAGCTCACCTACTATGGTGGGACCAGAGTCCTGGGCCCACACAAGTGTGGGGTGAGGTCTACTCAGGCTTCTTCTCACTCCTTAAATTGAAGTGAGTTCTTGGCCTGAGATCTCTGTCTGGTTGTTTTTCTTTGGGTCCTTGCTGTTGGATTGGGAGTTTTGTCCCGTCCCTTACTTGGATTGGGGTATTTTCAGGAAAGTTGAGTTCAGAAGTCAAACCCCTAACCTGTGAACTGTTAGTGTCCCTTAAGATTTCCAACTCCTCATGAGCCAGTTGGAGATCATCAATATGAACAACCAATGCATATAATAAACAGTATTAAATTGGTTATTTAGTACAGACTGTGCTACACTATTAAATCCCACCTATGGAATGAATGGTAGTGTTAGTCAAAACTTTCAGTGACACTAGTATTTAACTATCACCTATGTCAAGCTTTAAAGCATACAATAGTTATTGAGTTTGGCATTCATGGAGGTAATCATTACACAGCATTAATAATGGGAGGAGTCAATGGTATAAACTAATTGGAAGCCTGAGAGAGAAGGGAATGCAAGAGAAATTTAGAGAGGAGGTTGTGATATCCAATAATGAACAGAGAGAAAGTAGAGGAAGTGAAGGATTTGCTGGAGAAAAAAAAAAGAAAAAATCCCCAGAGGAAGAAAAGACAGAGGTAGCAAAACAGAGGAAGGGTGAAAGAGATATTAATAAGATTTGGGTGATAGCATAAGAAAGGGTAGAAACAAGCACAGGAAAATTATGCAGGTGGGGCACAATATACTTCAAATACTAAATGAACTGAACAAAATCCCACCCCTCAGCAGGCAGGACAAGGATAGACAGAAGGATAAGAAGGGAAAAGAGAAGAAGAAGAAGAAAAAAAAACAGGGAAAAACAACTGAAAAAAAAAAACCCTGATAAAGACAAAATGAAATAAAAATTGAAAAACAAAAACAAGAAAACAAAAGCTAGTATTTTTATATGTCCCTGAACCAATCAACTGCTCCAGTTGGCACTCAAGTACACATCAAAAACAGGAAAGAAATAAAAATTTTAAAAATAAAAAATTCTTGATGAAAACTTGGAACTATGGTCACTAAGGTTGTGTCTGCACCCTTTGGGAGCAGATGTTCACTGTCTGCCTGAGTTTTGTTAGCAGGATCTCAGTCTGTAATTATGTGATCTCAAGTAGAGGAATGGATGTCCTCAGACTCCTGGACTTTCTAGGTGGAAATTTCCATGAAGAGATCAGATTAGAGAATTCCCTGAGGGCTGGTCTTTGCCAGTCTTCTTGGAGATCTGAAACTCAGGAGACTTCGGTTTTTATGAGGAGGGGGTTGAAATGCTTTTAATGCTCCCTCTGCTGGTTGCACTCCTGGTTCTCCAGGATTTTTGAGCTCAGACTGAGGACTCTTAGAGTTCATCTTTTCACATGAGCCTTCCTTCCGGTTAGGGTGGGGGTTAACAGGGCTGAGCAAGGCTAACCAGTGTGAGGACTGGATCTGTCCCATGCCTCCTCTTCCCAGTTCAACCTGTGAACTATGGCTGGCTCCTGGCACAGTTGCAGAGTAGCCTGCTCTGAACTGCTCACTTACTCCCACCAAGCAGTCTGTTCCAAAAAGACTCCTGATTTTCACTTTCATGCAGGCAGCTGAGAGACACTGTTCTCCCCTTACTCAGTAGAGGTGCAGTAGGGATGTCTCTAGTTTAGTTGAGCCCAATGCACAATTCCTTATAGAACTTGGCTTCTCTGTGGCAGATCAGATCACACATTATGGTTTGGCTTCTCCCACACTCCCTTGCTGGTTGGGAGCAATGGCAGTCACAGCTGCAGCTGCTGTGTCCCAGCTGGGATGGATATAATCCCTCATTTGCACTTGCTGCACCCAAATCTCTGATCATCAAAAAAACTCCCCTAACTAGTGCTGTGTTCCAGTGATGATTCTCCCCAAAACACATCTCATAGCAATGGAGCTGTCCTAGAGTTTTTTCATCCAGTCACAGAGCCAAACAAGAAGCAGCCTTCCTACAGCTAGCCATCTTGGAACTCCAGCCCAAGTGATAATTAAAAATAAGTCTAGTTCCATGACTAACAAAAATAAAATGCAAACTAGTTTGATGTTGGAGGCATCAACTTTAAATCAGAAAGAATCATTAGATGAGACAGGCAGCCATTGACCTACATTTAATCTGTGCTTACCAATTGGAATTATTATTGACCAATGGTTTTTGAAAGTCATTAATGAAAATGAAGTGATTCATATCAAGCAAGAAGAGAGGAGAACAACCATAAAAAGGAACATTAAGTGAAATTCTAAGCAAATATGTGGACTGAAATCATAAAACATGGTAGTGGTCTTTTTGTCTCCTTGTATGCCAATCAAAATAGGTGCTCATAATAAGAAAGCATTAAGAAAGCTATTTGCAGGAACTGGAGCGGTAGCTCAGCAGTTACAGCGCTTGCCTGGCATGCAAGAGGACACAGGTTCCAACCCCAGTACCATGTACACAATGAAGTATCAGAGCAACAAAAGCCACATGAAAAAAAAAAAACCTAAATAAAATTGATTCTCTCTCTCTCTTTCACTGTCCCTCTCTCTTTAAAAGAAAGAAGGAAAGAAGGAAGGAAGGAAAGAAAGAAAGAAAGTAAATTATAATGGTCCATACCCTTATAGTTCACTATTTTAGAATTTTAAAAAGAGGCAAATTTTCATGCAAGCAGGTATACTCTGACCACACACAGTCTAAAAAAAAAGATGGTCATGTCCACTGAATGCTTTCACAATTATCTCCAGCATTTTTTTCTCTGCTCAGTCACTCGTTTTGAAGGGAAAGAGACTCAAGTTAAGAAAAATAAAAATCTTTTTGGTGGTGGGATATGTGCAAAAATGAGGGATGCACACAACTATTTTTACACTAATCCCCAGGTCAAGAAAAACATAAGCATTGCTCTGAGCAGATCCTTCTCTCAAATTCAACTTACCAGGACCACATTCCTGCTATTTAGAAGAAATACAACATGAACATTTTGACATACTTCTTTTAACCCTCCATTCTCCTAGAATCACAGCATAGTCCAAGCAAAAACCTGGTTTGGATTTATTAGAACAAGTAAGTGAAATTTGCTTGCAATTCCTAGTTTTAGCATAAGTACCCACCTTTAGGAAAGTGGTTCTACACAACAGGTTAATACATTAGGATACTTGCTCTTTTTGACAGAATTAGTGTCGATTTCTGAAAGCAAAAGTTTGGCAGCCTAGGATTCCTCAGGCCAAGGATGGGAAATGTTAAATATAAAGCAAGTTCCATCTGCTTATTTGAATATAATTTGGCCAAGTATGTAAAAGATATGCTATTTCTAGAAACATTACCTTCCCTCCCCTCTTATTTCATGCTGCATGAATGCCTATCTTAAAAGTTTACTGAACTCACCTGGAAGCTAATTTGCTTTGAAATTGACATTTTCCAAAAAATTTCCAGCATGTAGACAAGTTCTGTAAAGAAGTACATGTGTTCTCAAGGCACATTTTGTGTCTAATGTCCTTAGAAGTATCTTTCATTGTCTATTGAAATATTAATTTTTAAAAGTTCTACTGTTGGAGAATAACCAAGTCTCTTGCCTTCCTCTACTTTTCTATTTTTCACCAATTTCATTGAGTACAACAAATTTTGTATTTGGAATTTATTTTTAACAAACCAATACAGGGGAAAATTGAACAAATGAAAACTATGTGGTTAGCTGCCTGAGGCAATTGCTTGTAACCATGAAAGTGTCTAAATACATAAAAATTGCTGAAAATATTACAATAAGTGAATTTGACTCTAAGGAGCTTTTCACAGATTTCCATTCAAATTCATCAAAGAGGAGAAGAAATATGTTTCATTTTCTAAATCCATTTCAATTGAATTAATAACTCTTTGGGGGCAGGAAGTAGCTCCGAGCAGCGGATAGAAAGAACATAGGAGATCAAAATCAGATAAGTCAGAAGAGTGGCTGAGATATTTGAGCCATTTTGTAACTTCTGCCAGCTTACTTATTCTCTCTGGGCCTGAGTTAAAGATCTGAACCACTGACTCATAGTAAACCAAGTAAGTATTAAACGTCTTTGTATTTCCAAGTATACCTAGTTCAAGGCCTTTCATAATTTATTTTAATGAATATTTTATGAATAAAATGAAATTATTATATGGACACTATAAAATACGTGCTTTTTTAAATAAGGGATAATTATAATCAGTGGAACTTTTGCCCATTTTAGATGCTTCTAAACTAGGTTGCTTCAGATTTCTAATTCTTATTTATCCTATCTTATGCCTCACTCCTAAATCAAAATAAAATATTGGTGCCTAATTATGATCTATTTAAATTTATGAAAAACTGCACTTTACATATTGATGTGATTTTGGTCAGAAAAATAAAATTGGGTAAAATGGATGAAATATAGAAATGCAGGGTACACACATATGAGAGGATGCTAGTAGGGAAGGTCCAAATGATGGGGGCTGGAGCATCTCTTGGTAGAGAGGGGAAAGCAGATCCATAGGAACCAAGAAACCCACACAACACATGAAGCAGACTTTGTGGAAAAGTCTGGAAACCACCATCTTGGCAGCAACCTAGAGAAAACATGGTCCAGTGAAGTCCAAGAAAGCACCAGAACCACAAACTCAAAGCTTCTGGGGATGTCTATAAACCAGCCAAATCTTATCATCAGGACTTGACCAGGATAATAGTTTCCACATACCTCACACCTTCCAAATCTTAATGAAATTCCGCTCAATGGCAAATTCTAATCCAGCACCATACAGGGAAGGAGACATAGGGAAAGGTGATCTTCAGCCTGTTGGTAGAGCTAAATTGAAAACAACCAACCCAGCCCAAGACCAACAATATCCTCGTAAACTCTAACTCAGCATCCATTGTATTACCAAAAGCATGTTAATTTCCAATAAAGACAGTGACAACATCACATTGCCACCTAAATAAATGCAACTACTCTTTATTCAACCAAAGATAATGTCACTGCTACTTCTTAAAATACAAAGCAAGATAATTCCATCATCAAGAGGCAATCTGGTACAAGGTCATCAGCGTCAGAAAGACCCAGGTTCAAATCCTTGCTCTCCTACATGACCAATATGTAAATTCTGATAAAATACAAGACTTCTCTGAGCCTTGATTTCTCCAAAAGAAAAGTGAGAAGACCTACCTCTAAGATTATTGTGAGGATTAGCAGTAATATTTGTGAATTTCTAGCTCTTAGTAAGTACTCACCAAATAATAGCTGTTATAAATTTCCATTTTAAGTGGCACATACAAATGAACGCTTTTTACTGATAACTTTTGCACATGTTCAACTGTCCATTAAATACTTCTATATCCACCTGTGTATACATTTTCATATTGCATAAACCTTCTAAAGCTGACATTGGCTGAAATGACAACACTAAAATGACCAATTTTTTGACCCCTCGCAGATGGAAGGATCTTTTGCATAAAGATACGGTCAAGAGCTGGAAGCAAAACCTAAAAGAACAAAAAGGTAAAGACCAAGTTTTATAATCAGCTCCTAGATAACAGGAAATTACTATTTATCAAAAAAAAAAAGGCAGAAATCCTATTGTAGCTACATGATACCAAGTGTAACTTAAGGGAGAAATCAACTGTCCGTACTACAAAGATCTAACCCATAGGTTTTAACTCAAATACACTAACTTCATGTCAGCGGAGAAAAATCCCAATTCAATTATCCTACCAAAAAGCACAAATTTGTTGACTCTAGCTGGCTACCGCAACACCATGAAAATTATAACTGCAGGGAAAAAACCTATCAAAGTCAGAATACTTTAGATATAACTCTTCATAACTTGGACGGTTATTCTTTTATTTGGACAAAGCATACTGTTGTTTTTTTAATGTTTGTTACTGCAATTCATCCATCCATATTTATGGTATAATATCCAAAAACCAGCCAGAAATCCCAACTTTCAAGACTGCCAACCACCAAAAATTACTTAACACAACAATGATCTTCTTTAACCATAAATGACGTTATCTTAGGCCAAGCTTCCTAGATAGACTTGGATTGAAAAAGCTCTTTACCCTGGAGTTGTTAACTGTATAACATGTGTATTTATAGAAGAAAGGCTAAAAAACAGTTCTAGTAAGTTAAATTAACTCTTAAAATCTCTCAAATTTTGTATAAATAGGGGTGGGGACTACTTTGAAGGTAATTATCTGACATATGACATTTGTTTCTATGTGTGCAAAAATCCTCGAAGTTGCAAGGTGATTAAAATTATGTTTAGGACTCCAAAACGTTGGTGTGCATGCCAAATTAGTCTGTGTGAACAAATCTGCACTAATCTAAGCACAAGACTTGGTTCTAACACCAAAATAACTGAACTTATAAGCAAAATAATAACAAAGACATAGCAACCCCCAAAATTTTGTAATTTCTTAGGTGAAAACTGTTCATTCAGTATATAAAGTCTTCTAAATATTCACTATCCTGACTTCATTTCTCTTTTTGTCCACAAAGATAATACTTCCATAGCTTGGCATAACAGACTGGTTTATCTGTAGCATTTACTGGCCAATCAGTCTTGAAGTTGGATTAAACTAAAGAATTTGGGGAATTTCAAAGTCCTTGTTCTAAATGAATTAATCAGAACTCACAGGAAGTACTTTAACATTTTCAAAAGTGTCAAAGATATATTTTAATTAATTTGTTGGAGTATTTTGTCCCAAATTGATAATTAAGTTCATTCATCCATAATTTTCAAAATCACACCGTTTTTAAATCAGAATTTTGAAATTTTTTTGAAACATTTGCCCTTTGCTAGTTTTTCAGCATCTTGATCATTGTCAAAGACATTTTAAAAGTGTCAAAAACAATTGAGAATCTTATTGACATATTCTTCTGTTCATGAGAAAATGTAAAATGCAAGAGCAGTACTTCAGAACAGGGTCACCTACACTGGACTCAATACTGCAATATAATGAAGATTATGACAAATTAGACTTGAATATTTGGGAGGATATTTTAAACAAAACAAAAACATGTAATGGAACATCTCACATTCAACTCAGAGAATAACATTTTTAGAATTCCACTAATTGAATTACTCACGTTTTAATACAGAATTCTGATATCTGATAAAGTAAGTCCTCTCAACTAGTTATTCATCTTCAGAATTGCTTTGACAATTTTGGTCTGTTGCCTTGTACATAAAGCTTAGAATTGTCCTATCAGGCTACACACACACATATATACATTAGCACATTAAAAACACTTAAATTCTGATTGGGAATACACTGACTTGAAATCAATTTGGGGAAAATTGAACATTGAATAGAGTATACCTTTCCATCTATTTAGAGCTTTTAAAATTTGTTTCAATAATATATACAGGCATTGCACATCTTTCAATAGATTTATTACTAGATACGTGATAATTTGGTGTTATGCTAAATAACACAATTTTTACTATTTTCTTTCTCATCTTTCCTGTGTATAAATCAAAAATGGTTGAGCTAAACTACAATAACTTTGCTAAACTCACAAAATCAGTTTTCATAATTTGTTACTAGGTTCTTGGATTTTTCTACCAAAAATTTAATGTCATCTGTGGATATAATTTGTTTTCACTTAATTTTTGTAGTTTTTACTTATTTCGGTTGACTTCTAGAAGTAGCTAGAGCTTCCACTAAAGTGTTGAAGAGTAAAGGATCAGCTTTACTTGGTCCTAATCTCTAAGGGGAAAGCTCTTTCTTACTACTTTTACCTTTAAGTAGAGTTTTTGGTAAATACTCTCAGACAGAACATTTTTTCTGTTATCTATACTAATTATTTTGAAATATTAACTTTCTTAGATTGTTTACATATTTGAAATATTTTGTCTTTTGTTATTGTGGTGAATTATACTGATTTAACTTTACAGTGTATCCAATTTGCATTCCTAGAATATGAAACACTTGGTCATGAAGTAATATATTTTTAGATTTGGCTACTGATTATTTGGTATAGGATTTTTGGGCCATTATTAATATGTGAGACCGCTATGTTAATTTTTCATTTTTGCTGGTTGTAAAATCAAGGTTTGAAAACTTCATGAGATGAGATGGAGGATTGTTCTCCTGTTAGAACTTTCTTAAACAATTCATGGATAAATTCCAATATGCTTTTTTTAAATATTTGACCAAATTCAGTTGAGAAGCCACATGAGCGTGGAATTGTCTTTGCAGGCAGTAAAGCATTTAATTATGAATCTATTGTTTAATAATTAAAGAACCATTCATATATTCTACCTTTTCAGCATCAGTTTTGGCAAACCACTTTTTCTAGGAATAATGTATGAATATCATCTAAATTTTCACGTATATTGACTGTGGGCTACTCCAAATATCTGCTTTTTCTATAGTAATGCCCACTGTTCTTCATTGGAATTTACAGTTTTTGCCTTATGTATGTTTTTCCTGCTCAATCTTCCCAAGGAGCTTACCAACTGCATTTATCTTTTTAAAAATGACTCTTTGCTTTGTATTCTCTCATATTTGCTGTCTAATGAGTTTATGCTATCTTTTGGTTTTTTTAAATTCCACAATCTGTAATTCACTAGATATTCTCTTTCTTTTTTGATATAAATTTTAATTGACATATAGATATATATATTATGGGATACAGTGTGATATTTTACAACAGGTATAAAATGTTAACTAGACCATGGTGATTGTCATATCCATCATCTCAGGATATTTATCATTTCTTTGTGTTGAAAATATTAAAAATCCTCTCTGCTAGCTGTTATGAAATATACAATTAGTTATTAATAGCCACAGTTATACAACTGTGTATAGAACAGAAGTTACTTCTCCTAACTTCACCCCTGTACACATTAACCATCCTCTCTCCATACCTCCTCGCTCCTACCCCTCCTAGGCTATGGTAGCCACTGTTTTATTCTCTGCTTCTATGAGATTGACTTTGTATTCAAGTTCCTGAGTTGGATGTTTGACTTACTAGTCTTCATACTTTCATATTTTCTAAAATATTTAGTTAAGTCTCTAAGTGTTCTTCTAAGCACTACTTTGCTTATAACTTTCAATTTAGCGAGGCAATATTTCAGTATAATTTCATTATCATAGCATTAACCTTCAAACATGTGAGTTTTGTTTTTCTTTTTTATTTTTAACTTAATTGCATTGTGATCAGAAACCTCTCTAGAATTTTCTATCTTTTTTGAGAAGAGCTTCTCCTCAGTCTCTTCACTTTGTTTTCTGGTTCTCATAAGGATCTTCCTCTTGTGTTTCACTCACACATGGGGGGGCTTCCCCTTCCTTCTGTACAGCACTGTCTGATGGGACCTTCTGTGACAACAGTAATGTTCTATGTCTGCATTGCCCAGTACAATAACCAGCAGCCACACATGGCTGTTGAGCACATGAAATGTGATCAGTGTAAATGAGAAACTGAGTTCTTTCCTTTTAAGAGAGAGAGATAGTGAAACAGAGAGAACGAGAGGTCAATATCATTTAGTTTTTCATGTGAGTTTCACTGCCCCTACACTTGGTTGTGTATGTGGTGCTAGGGTTCAAACCCACATCCTCATGCATACCAGGCAAGCACCCTTAACTGCCTAGTCACCACTCCAGTCCAGAAACTGAGTTCTTAATTCTACTAATATAATTTAATTGATTATTTATAAATAAACTTAAAGCAACTAATGGCTACCCTATCGGACAACACTCCTGGAATGAACCCTCTCTCTATTAGTCACAATCCAGACATGAGTTATTTGAAGAGATAAAATATCATAAGTAATTGTAGTCTCTGTATAAATGTCTTAACTAAAGGAAAAGGAGAACTCCAAGGCATCACAAAAGCAGAAACTATTGGAAGTAGCTACCATCTTGAGAATTGAAGGAACAAAAAATTCAGACTATTTAAACTTAGAAATGCCATGAAGAGTCATGGAGTTGGGACCCAGAACTCTGAAGAGAGGAATGGGAGTTTTAACTGATTAAGTCTGTCCAAAAGCTGTCTCCCTATATATTTTAAATCTGGCCTAAAAGTGTCTCAGTACATAATAAATTGTAACCTAACTTGACATGTACACAGTCTGTAACTTCCTTTTTTTATTGAGAAATTTATTTGTTGAATAATCATACAAATTTTTTAAAAAATAATATATAATGTATATAGATTCTGAAGATTAGATTTACCCCCAAGAGCGCCTCCCCAGTTATCCACCCTTATCCCTCCCGTCCGCTTCCCACAACATCTCTAAAAAAAAGTATTAAGTTGTATAACTTCCTTTTGTAACTAGTCACTGATTTTCAACCAATCGCAAGCATATTCAAATAAGACAGACACATGTTATAACCAATCAGGCTCGGCACCTCATTTCCATTTTCTATCACTTCCTTTTCTCTAGGTATAAATAACTGAACCATGTGGCAGAAAGGAGCATTCTGAACCATTTTTAGTCTGATCTGCTACCCAATTCTAGAATTACAAAGGAAGCCAATTAGATCTGCTAAACTAGATTTCTCATAATTTTATCTTAATAGGAGAATGGGGGTTGCCCAAGGAAGATGGCTTTGCAAATGAACACGAACACTGCAGTCTGCACTGAGTTTTCCTGTCATGAAAGCATTGCTGCTGGTAAGGTGAAGGCATGTTGCTGTGCAATGCTGATAAGGACTTCAAGCAAAAGCAAGCTCACAGGACCCAACTAGGAGCACATTTCTTCATCCTCTTGAGCAGCCTTGCAATCTCCCTCTTGCACCCTCTTATGGCAAAGACCAACATGGGAGCAGCTGGTAAAGCAAAAGGTTGACTTTCAGAGGCCAGACCCCAGCACTAGGAAGCAGTAGAGAAGGGGAGGTTTGAAATTCAGAATCAAACAACTGGCATATTCTCTTGTTTTTCCATTCTTTCTACCTTTCTCACTTTTCCCAAGCCTGATCTCACCTGATCTCCAGGAGAAAGAGCAAACCAGCAAGCATGCCTCTGAGAACCATCCAGTACATACACTAATCAACTGTTTCTTAGACACTGCTAGTACATACACTGATCAACAGTTTCTTGGATTTGCATTTTAATGTCAGTGGGAGACAAGGCAATGAAATTGTCTATCACTGCAGGCAAAAAAAAAAAAAAGAGATGCATGAAGAATTTGTTCTAACAATATAACTCTGCCATGTGTTCACATGCTTTTGATAAAGACACTGGTAGAGAGACATGATTTATTACTAGAAAATAAGTTTTAGAGCAAGCGCAGTTCTCACTGTTGTAAGGCAGTCAGAACGAGTGCCGACTGCGGAGAACACATACCCATCTAACGAGGTGGCAGCTGTGTGGTGATGTGAGTTCAGTGTTCCCAGATCTTCTAATTTTTTGAGAGATGCCAGAAATCTGGATTTTTATGTGAAAGCTTCCAATTTCAAAATGTTGGCTCAAAAGTATTTTAAACATTGTAAAAGCCAAATGAAACACTGCTGTGGGTCAAATCCAGCCTGTGGGCCTTGGTTTGGGACTTCTACAGTGCAGCCTGTGGGTAAAAGGGGACCTAAGGCAATAGTGTATATTCTTCAAGGATTCCACACCTGGCTCAAGAAAGAACTCTAGGTCAACATTACATGATAACCCTATCCTTAAGGCAGTGTTGGTTTCTTTTAATGAGCTTTTTGTTGTTCCTTTTGTTCTCTCTCTCTCTGTGTTATTGTCACTGATGACGTTGACAAAGTCAGCCTAACCTAACACTGTCAGCCAACAGCATGATCATTCACTTCAATGTGGAGTTAATTTAAAATAAACATTTTGGGGGAAATAAACTGCATAAATCAAACATACAATAGTTATTCTGTGGGTTTGGCATTTGCTTCAAGAGGAGCTGGCATCCCTATAGTTTCACTGTGAGAGCAGGAATCCATCAAGGGGCATCTCCTAGGCCATGCAAACTGAAGGCAAATAGGAACAGACTAACACTATTATCTACCAGCACATATATGTTCTGCACTTCAATGTTTCATCATTCATGAAACTGCATGTTTTTTAGCAAAAGCTGTACATTTGATATGTAGACATCAAAAACAGAATTTATAAGTTTTATGATATGTGCTATTTGTCAAACCTTTCAGTATATGCTTTGATGCTTGATTCTTTCTTTCATTTAGATATCAAAAATTCTTTCTCATATGGAAGCTTGCATATTCCTAAACCACATGGAATAGATATTTTTGACTTGTATGTAAAAGACTTGCATTCTTTACAAAACCATTATAATTTTTCTTTTGGTACAGATGAAGCCATAAGTAAATACATGAATTGTGTCTTATGTTTTTGAGTACTCATCAGAAGTAAATCAGTACATATGCCAACACATTAAAAGTGCTACAAACAATGGGTTTCATCAAATGCAGTATTTTTCTTTTTTCTCTACCTCCATCCAATTCGAATAAGCAGTTTATCAGCACTACTATCAACTATCTGTACTACAGTTTATTCTTATAAAAGAGGAAAATTACAGACTATGGGAGGGCGTGGACTTTTTTCCTAAAATTTCCCCTTTTTAAAATTGTATTTATGCAAGCTAAAGAGAAGAGGTAACCATCCCTAGAAATGCATCAGACCACACCTTCTATACTATTATAGTTTAGATATGTTATCCTCCAAAAGCTCCCATGTTAATGCAAAAATGTTCAGAGGCAAAATGTAGGTGGAGAAGGGAGACAACTGAGAGCATGACTTGGAGGAAAGGTTTATATTTGCTCATTTATATTTCAGAGGTTCAATCCATGGTCGGTCACCTCCATACTTTTGGGCCTGCAGTGAAAGAGAATATTATGGCAGAAGGGTGTGTGGAAGAAAGCTGTCTAGTTCATGTCAGCCAAGAAGCAGAGAAAGGTAAAGTGTAAGGAGTCAGGGATATATAATCCCTTAAGGACATGCCCCCAGTGACCTATCTCCTCCAGCCATGTCCTACCTGCCTATAGATGCCACCCATCAATCCATCCAGATTACTAATGCATCACATGGATGGATCCACTGATCATGTTACAGCTCTTATAATCTAATCATTTCACCCATGAACATCCCCGTATTTTCTCACACATGCGTTTTCAGGGGACCCCTCATGTCCAGACCACAGCAGGGAGGGACAGCCTGCTCATGAGCAAGAGAGAAATTATTCAGCAAACTGCCTTTGAGCTTCCTCAAACATTGGTTTGAGGAATATTGGTTCTTCCTTTTCTGCACCAGGACAGGCCACAGACTTAAACTATACTTAAACTAGAACATTAGATCTCCAGGGTCTCCAGCCTGCCAGCCCACCCTGCAGATTTGACTTGCCAGACTCCATCATCATCTCAACCAATTCTATATAATATCTAATCTTATATATATGATATATATACATACGTACATACATACATGCATGCATACATATCCTATTGCTTCAATTCTCTGGAGAACTTTACTAGATGCACATGGTTCCCTGTCTCTCAACTTTTGAGTTCACTTTCATTTCTCTGGTCTTTGAACAGAAGCAGATAGGAAATCAATTTTTTTTCTTACTGTCTCCCATTTGTCCTTTTTTTAGTATTCAGGAAAGTGTGACTTCATGGCAAATTTACAGAATATTTTCTTTAATTGTTACAGTCCCTTCAGAGTACAATTTCAAATTTCCTTTAAACAGTCATTTGTGTTCAACTTTTTATTATGAACTTAATGCCAGAAAAGGAGTTGCGTTTGCTAATATGGAGAATCTGACATGCAAACAAGAAAAAATCCACTTCTGGGTACATTGTTTTCTTAGTGCAATAAATAAATAAATTTATTGACAATTTTGTAGATTACATTACTGCTTTTACACCATGGTGAACAGAGGCATAATTTCTGCTAGAGGAAACAGTTGAGAATCTATCTTCCAGTTGATAATTAAAAATAGCAGATTACAGATTGTCCTAAAGAGTTAGAATATGTTTGCCTAGATTAGAGCAGAAAATGGAAAGGAATTAAATAACCTAACAGCTTATTTTTAGGAATAAGATCCTTTTTGATAAATTTAAGTTCTGCTAAGCATTCATTTAACAAGAATATGTACTCAGGAAGGACTAAAATATGTAGTTATGGATACTTTCTTTGAGTTTTCTTTTTTATTTATTTTTATTGGTGCATTATAGCTTTACATAATGTTGGGATTAGTTGTCACATCTTCCTAGATGCGCACAATTCAGCAATACAATTTGTTCAATATCCCCCACATACACATCCCTCTAACTCCCTCCTCCCATCCCCTGATCCCTTGCCTTTCTTCTGAGTCTTATATTGTTCCTAAACAACCCAAATAACAGTGACATATTTCTTATACCTATGAAGAACATTTTTTGGCTCTAGTATATACAGTGACATTTAAAACTGCTTGGAATGTACCTTGCTTTATCTCAGTTCCAACATTTAGTTATGGGTTCTTACCTAGTCACTTGACCCTATGGTGTAGAAGAAAGGATGAGAAAGAAATCCATTTCAGAGGTTTATAAATTGTGAGAATAAGTAGGAAAAGCTAGTTTTCGTGTTGTAAAGTGAAGGTATTTGAGAATGATTTCATCAAAGAAATAGAAGTGATGCGATACGGAGACTAGGACAGTGAAGCCCTGGCTCAGCTGTTGTTTCCATCAGATAACTGTACAAGTTTGCTAAGACCCAATCTCCTAGTTCACAAAAGAAGATAATCATAGTTGCCCTGTAGACTTGTTCTTATGATTAAAATATTGTAAAATGTCTCAGAGTAGGGTTGTGTTATTTTGTACAGTTTTAAATTGCTTCTTCACCCCATGCAAACTATTGGCTTACTGCCATGAGTTTATGGAACAGATTAAAATGCGTTGTTTTGATGGATTTTTACTATAGTGAAGTCCTTTGCTAGAAATTGCATAATCCGTTGTCGGGTTTCTTGGTCAAAATGAAATAAAAAGCCATATTTCTGTTTGCTTGATGAAGGAATTAGAATATGGAAAATAAAGATGTATTCTAAACCAAAACCAGGAGAAGGAACAGAAGAAATAAAGAAATAAACACTGAAGTACATTTTTGTTCGATTCAGGGACATGTTGTACACATGTTTTAACTCTGAGCCCTGGAATCTATCTCCTTTAGATGAAAATTAAGGCAACTTACTTTTCTAGTAATATATTTGTTGTTTTTTTTTTTTTTTTGAAAAGGAGTGAAATGCATTTTTAAACATCTGTTCTAGAGACAACAACCAGAATTCAAGAGCAGGGTTTCTGAAGTCAAATTTCCAGTGGTAAGTCTTAATTGTTGCATGATCTGTATGATCCCAACTCTTCACCCATAAACTGAAAATAATAACAGTTCCTACCTTGTGGAGTTGTTGGGAGAATTAAATAAATCCATACTTAAAAGGGATTGAGGATGGCTCTTGGCATACATATTTGTCAAGTATTAGTTCTTCTTATTGCTAATCAACCAAACAGGAAAAAAGTCAAAACTGCTACTTGTCTAAGAAAAACAGAGCTCTTGAAGGGAAAAATTTAGAATGAAGACCAGTCTTGAGAATGTTCTAGTCCCTGGACAAATCTCTTTGTAAACCAGTTTTCCTTTCTCCCTAGCATTTTCAATCAAGCTCTGTCAAACTAAATCACTAAAGATGGCCACTAAAAAAGTATCTTGAAATCTGAGAGTAGTTGATAAAAAGGGATTCAGAACACCATATTTTATTCCAGTTTGAGTTTTGTTGTGTTTAGTTATTGAATGTATTTGTCAGCTTTTGCTCAATAATGGTATATAAGAAACAACTCAAATCTACTTGGCTTATAGCAATTAAAATTTTCTTTTCACAAAATAAGTCTATGAAATCAACTAGATCAACCAATCTCCATGGAAGCTGAATGCACGAAAGGAAAAATGGTTGCTACTTTGAGCCAATAAATGGTGGGATTATTTATTACTCACCAAAAGCTAACTTATAACAGGATTGAAGAGTCACTCTCTAATCTGCCTGTCTCCAATCCCAACATCTTTTGACTAGCATCAGTGGAAACTTGTGCTTCCGCCAATGAAATGAAGGTCAGACTTTAAACAAAATAATTTTCTTTAGTTTCACGAAACAATAAAGATATATAACATAAGGAAGCATTTCATCTGAAATCATGCCAGGCCATTTATTTGAGTGTAATTGAAGAAGCAAGTGCATGAACGAAGAACTAAAGGTCACACAATAGCACCAGTGCTTTTTTCAAAATAGAAACAGACTATTGTACAAAATCCAGTAATTTTGGTGGAAATACTCTGCAATGAAAGCATGTTTTCCATTAACTTAAATACTCTGTTAACCTCAATCAAAAATACCCTTTCTTAAACCAAATACAGAATTTACAGTTTTCAAAAACAGGGCCTGCATCCTGAATGTGCAAAGGATCCAATGCAAATGACTCTGTCCCACATGATTAAAAAACTCAATGTCTTTTTGTAAAAATAAAATGAAAACAACCTAAAATAGCACTTCTCCCACTCAAGCAAGCATTTTAGCCATGTGCGATTGCTTTCGGATCCCTGGAGTATATTTTCCTTTTTTGCCACCGTATAGTGTCTTGAGGTCAAAATTTTATGATATCTCTCTATTCAGCTAAACCACTCATGAAGAACTTCACACACATGGACAGACTCCACCTTAGCAAGATTCTTGGTGACTGGCATTGCATGACAGCAATCTATGAAATATCATAGATAAATCCTGTTACAAAATCATGCCATAGGTTGTGGTTTGCATTTGAGTCACCCTCTGGGTATTGGGTTCATTGAAGCTGAGCAAAGGCCGATCCTATATTCATTCAATATGAAATCATTTATGGGACTGGACGAAGTTATGCCAACACAGAGGACTGTGAAGATAAATACAACCTGCATGTGAAGGGGTGACTTACCTACTGTTAATCATGTATTTAGAAGACTCAGAATGCTTAGTGCCATTTCCCAAAATGCTGAGCTCAGTATAGCAACATAAATCTCATTTATATTCTTAGTCACTACGATGCTTGGCCTCTTTAATTACATCTGACTGTTGCTTCCACTGTCATAAACATAACTTCTGAATCATTTCCACTCTTTTGGAAATGTTGATTTTAATGTCACACATAAATTCTACCACAATGCTAATATTCATAATCTAATTTGCAAAACCTTTAAGCCAATATATGGTCTTTCCTATCATTTTACTGGAAAACAGAAAATTACTGTCTGTGACTTATTCATATGACGGTGAAGCCCATGGATCACATCACCAGACCTACTCATTTTTAAAGTGCATGTTGTTTTTCAAATAGCAAAGCACATTAAACCATGGGCCCTCTTGAAATCAAACTCCCCAGAAAGAAGCACATGCTCAAATTTTGGCCTTTTTCATTAAACATTTCTCTAGTTCCCCTTTATACTTAGAAAGAAAATTCTGATCATTTGGAACTTCTGATTGCTGAGTCCTTTCTTCCACAAAGTCTCTTCCCTTGTCTTTTCCCTACCCTCTGTCTCAACTCATGTGAACAGCTGCCCTATGCCAACTATAAGGGATGTCATATGTCACTAGGCTGCTAAAATTCCATGGGAAGTTTATCAGGATGGAAAAAATGGTTTTTACCATTACAGCTTCCAAGGAGAGGCTAGCATGTGCTCAGAGGAGAATGTTACATCAGTTGTAGTCAATAAGGCAATTCAGGTGAACAGAAATAGAAATAAAATAGAAAGTAGGTGTTTGTTCCACTGCTCTGCCAAGAGTGTGCAGGATCCTTGCCTTGTGGAGGAGGACCTGAAAATTTGTGGCCAGATTATCCCCCTGACAATAGGGAAGTCAGTGAGCCCTCCATAAGGTGGCCTTCTCCTCGTATCCCCAAGCAAGATTCAGTCCTTACTCTAAATAAATATAGGGCAAATATTGAAAGATAGTGTCAAGTGGTGCCACATTAGTAGGCTCTCCAGGGCACCCAGGTATCTCAGAATACCCAGATGCTCTCCTCTTTCTTCTTGGGAGTCCATTCTTCCTTTCCATTTTTCCTCCACTTGTTTTGATTAAATAAATCAATGCAAAATTTCCTTTATGGCTGTGAACTAAGCCTCACAATCTCCCAATTCCTGATTCAACAAAGCAAACAAAACTTGGTAATTACATAACTCTGTTTTGTAACTATTTGACTCTGACTTTCCTGCTTCTCCTTCCACATGGTAAAGGAAAGAGAAGGAAGGAAAGATGAGTTGGAGGAGGGTAAGAAGGAAGAGAGACTGTCTACAACAAAGCACATTTGGTGTTTTACCCATTTTTGTAAAGAAAGAGGGACAGTGAAAGATAAAGAGAGAGAAGCAATTATTATTTAATTTTTCATGTGGCTTTTGTTCCTCCAACACTTTGTTGTGTATGCTGGGGTTCGAACTTGCATATTCACACATGCCAGGCAAGCACTGTAACCTCCAAGCCAACACTCTAGTCCCTTTTCCCATCTTTTAAGCACGATCTTTCATAATTATTTCCTCAGTTCAGATTTTTGTTAACACTACCCTCTTTGCATTATTGGAAGCATATTTAGATACACTTTCTTACTCCAAAAATGAACTTCAGATAGATTGGTATCATAAGCAACAATCCTTACCCAAACATATAACGCAGATGCAAGCCATATAGTTATATGACTTCATGATGAAAAAAGGTTATATAAGTAAAAAAAAAAATGAAACTGTTAACACTGCTCTTGCATTATAATTAATGATGTTCTTCAAGACTGAGGAGAAATAGTTAGGCTTAACCTCTCAGATAATTCAGATTTTTGTTCTGGCCAGGGATCTTAAATACACAAGGATCTCAAACACACAGTATCTTAAATACACAAGGATCTCAAATACACAAGAACACAGCACATTCAGGGATAGAATGGAATGATTCTAGGAAGATTGTCTTGCTTCCCTGGAGATTAAGGGCAGGCAGAGTCTACTAAGTAACTCCTTGCTTATCCATGTGCAGGGCTATTTTTGTTTTTGTTTTTGTTTTATCATGTCCAGACCAGGGCACCAATATTGAGAATTCTTTACCAGACTGAATATCCTAATTCATCCCTGATGCAATAACAAAACACTATAGGCTGGGTGAATCTCAACATAAACTTATTGCTCACGGTTCTGGAAGCTGGGAAGTCCTACATCAAGGCACAGTTAGATGTGCGCCTTTTGAGGGCCTTATTCCTTGTAATCAGCATCTTCTGTGTCATCAAGTGGCAGAAGGAGCTAGAAAACTCCCTTTAGCCTTTTTCTTTCATTTTTTTTTTTTTAATTTCCAGGACTGGGGATTGAACCCAGGTACACTTCACCACTGAGCTATATCCCCAGCCCTTTTTATTTTTAATTTGAGACAGGATCTCACTAAATTACCCAGGTTAGCCTTGAACTTGTAATCCTCCTGCCTCAACTTCTACATTGCCGGGGCCAAAACGTGTACCACCATGCCCAGGTCCTTCAACCTCCATTATTAAGTCACTAATCCAACTTGCTAAAATCCCTGCCTCTTAATACTGTTGCTTTGGGAATTAAGATCCAACTGTGTGTGTGTGTGTGTGTGCGTGCGCGCGCACGCACACACACACACACACACTGAGGCTTGAATCCAGGTCTTTGTACATGCTGAGCACACTCTTGAGCACTGAGCTATAGTCCTAGCCCCTCAACATATGGTTTTGAGAGGATATCAACATAGCACCTAGTAACTCTGAAAGATTCACTAACTACTTAAGTCCCTAGGAGCTAAAATGCATTGGTAAATTATGGTAAACTTACACTTTGTGTGTGATTTTAGCACATTTTTCAAGTATTCCAAAACAACTGGTTGCTTCTTCCATGTCTAACTCACTGAAGAGAGAAAAGGAAGTAAATTCTTTCCTGTTTTATAAACAAGGTTCATAGAAATTAAATAGTAACTTTTGCTGCTTTAAACAATATTTTCCTTTTAATTTAATGATTCAAATGAAAAACATTTCAATCACAAATAAGTAAAAACTTCTGGATGCAATGGAACATGCCTGTAATCCCAGGGACTCTGGAGGCTTAGGCAGGAGGATCATAAGGTTGAAGCCAGCTTGGGCAATATAGCAAGACCATATCTCAAAATAAAATATAAGAAGGACTGAGGATATGACTCAGTAGTAAAATACCCCCTAGTTCAATCTCTAGTGCCAAGAGAGGAAAAAGATAAATAAAAAGTGGTTGTAGGGTTGGTGAGAAACCCCTTCCTGTTAATAAAACCCTCACCAAATGATTAAAAAAATGATAGATACCAAGTTGATATAGTCACAAATTATGGCAGGCAGAGTGCACACAGATTCATCCCATTCCATGTGCCTATTTTGGGACACTCATGATTTATTTAACTATTTTTAAGTGTTTTCAGATATCCACAGTGACTGCTGATGAGATCATCGGTCATGAGGTGGGTGTCTATCATCAGTAACAAACAAAGGGCAAACTGAGCCCAAATATTACAAGACAGAGACCTGGGGCAAGCCTTCAAAACTCTAAATATTAAAGGTAACTTTTGACAAAGGTGGGTATAATTTTCTCCTCTTGATTGCAAAATTAAATTTTATATCTTACTTTTCAACTGACGGGACAGATTTTCAAGGATGGATGGTCTAGCAGGGATCAAGGAGAGGTATCAACCCTGGATTCAGTTCATCTCTGTGACTGAAAGCATAATTGAAGATTTATCTTAGTTCCTGCAACATTACAGTGTGTGTTTTTAACTTGGAGCCAGGGGAGTTTTCTTACCTGCAAAAAGGAAGAAGAAAAATAATCCAGAATGTTATATGTCAATTAGGTCTTCTTAGAAGGGCTTGGAGTTGTTGTAGGAAGTGTCTCATTAGGGAGTTTGAAATTCTTTCTTTTCTGAGGCCACTTCCTCCTTCAGGACCAAGCTGGGCACTATGCTGCCTCCTGGAATTTATTCCAACAGGACAGAACTTTATAGGGCAGCCCACAGACTTAATCTAACTCCAGCGTGCAAGCCTCCAAGTCAGAGCCAGTGCTGCAGCAACAGATAAGGAGCGGTCAGAGAGGTCGAGTCTGAAACAAACTGACCTGGGTATTGGTTTCTATGGCTGCCATAACAAAGGCCACAGACTGGGCGGCTTCAACAACAGAATCTGATTTTCCCACAATTCTGGCTCCTAGAATTCTGAGATTACTGTGCCAGCAGGATCTATTTCTTCTGAAGCCAATCTCCCTGGCTTATACACTACACTTGGTCTTCCCTCCATGCGTCTGCAGTATGATTTCTACTTTTTTTTTTTTTTTCAGAGAGACAGTGAGAGAGAGAGAGAAAGACAGAATCAATTTTATTTAGTTTTTCATGTGGCCTTTCTCGCTCCGAGACTCCATTGTGTGCTGGTGCTGGGGTTCTAACCTGTGTACTCGTGCATGCCAGGCAAGCACCACTGTAGCCCTGATCTCTACTCTTAAGGAAGAGTTGGCATGAATGAGGGCCCACCATGAAGGCCTTATTTTAACTTAAATACTACTCCAAATACCCATCTTAAAATAGTCACACCATAAAGTATTAGGGGCTAGGACTTCAACATATGAATTTGGAGACAGGAGGGGACAGTAGGGGATAAAATTCAGTGCATTGCACTTAGGAACTCCCCTGAAACATTGACTCCCTTATGCCCCAGATCAAATATCCAACTTACCCTGATGGCTATGTACCTATTAATCCAGCTCTGTTCTGTTAATAAATAAATAATGCTAGGGAGCCTTTATGTTCCAAAAGCAGTTGTACCAGCAACGACAGGAAGTGAAAGGACAGCAAATGAAGCACCTGCCCAGAAGTCACAAAGAGCCATAGTTGCATGTCTCTCCCCTCTCTCTTTTATTATTATGTTTCAGCTTATAGTCACAAACGTGAAGTCCAAGTTGGCTTGGGCATGCACACTTAGGTTTCGAGTGGTCACCAAAGAAATCTGACCAGTGTCAAATATAATCTGGGCAGTAGTTACAGATGTAACGATGGATTTAAATCAATAATACATTAATCCAATGGAAGAGAACTGAACTCCAATTGCATTTATAGACAGGTGAGCGGGCATTTTAAAGGGTGAGTGTGGGGAGTAGGGAAGGGCAAGCAGGGGCCCAACGGAGGTAAGGAAGTGAAAAATCCAGAAAGCAGAAAGTGGAAGTTGCACCGTGTGAAATCCATCCACTCCTATGTCTCAACTTCGTATGAAGAATGTGTTATAGTCTCTGTAATTTTAACCACAGAATCATGGTTTGCAAACTGGCGTTAGGCTCCTCCCCTTCCACAGAGACTGGGAGACCAGGGCCTCACAATCAGATGTTGGCTGGAACAAACAGTAAATCCTTCTGACAGTCCTGGGTTTCTTCAGGCAGGTGCCTTATAAAGGAGGCTAGGATCATCCTAGGGATGTCATCTTGATCTGTTGGAAACTATTTTAGTACTTATTCAAGACTTTGTAAGCCAAGTTTGTTGCCTAGTTGAGAAGGGGCCTAGCTTACCTAGAATTCACACAAGTGGAGAGTCTTTGCTAATGAGAGTCTGCTACTCTGCAATAACACTATTAGTTTTAATGAAAACAAACATTAATCTAAATTCCTTCACACACAGATGGACATGTAGGAGCAATTATTCATGAGCAAGAAAGCATGAAAGAGTTTATATAATCTGTTCTACACACTGAATAAAGCCTTTAGATGGTCCAGGTATGAATGATGGGGTGAAAGCAAACAGATTCCAAGGCAGTATTCTGTGCCTAGATGACCCCATACACCTGGCAACACCACCCAACTAAGAATTCTCCTGGATTGGGAACAAATGAGGAAATCAAACCATGACTTGCATCCCTAAGAATAGCTGTATAGAACCCCCTGAACACTCATACCCTCTTCATTCAAAAGTAAAAATGTCTCTAAATTATTTTAGCCAATTCATATGGTGAAAATATGGCGAAATTCATCAGTGAGAGCAAAGCCTATTTCTACCATCCATCATGCTAATTAACTCTAAAGGCAGCGATGGAAGCCTAAATTTGAAATCAATATGCTAATTCAGACGGTCAGCAGTTGAGCAAAGGAATCTAGAAAGGGAAAGTATGTAGAGGCTGCTTCTAGAGTGGGCCCACTCTTACCTAAGACTGGACTGTGCCCTGCAGTATCATTTCTGAACACATGTAAAGTTAGGGCCCAAACAGACTGGCACGTACCAAACGTCACACGGGCTGTTAGTAACTTAAAATTAACCACACAGGTTGCAACATCTATTTCATAAAAACTTGAACAGTAGTGTTGGAGAGTACCCTGTACCTGGGGTCTGGAGTCCTGGGTTCCAGTCCTAGGGAGGCCACCTTACATACACCTTCTCTTCGGACTTCGTTTTTCTCATCCAGAAAATAAAGGGATTTGATTAAGTCCATTTCTAAGATTCATTAATCAAAAATTTAGAATTTTATAATGGCACTCCAGAAATCCTACAAACTTACAATTTGCATTTTATGTAGTTAATTTGTAATATATTTTTTAGAGAAAGAGAAAAAAAAAACCTGTGTAAATTCAAGCATGCCCACCCCCACCAAAATTCAATAGAATACAGACAAGTGCTACCACACTGGTTTGTTTTTATTCAGATCTCAGAATACAGTCTCTCTAACCATATCTGTAACTGATATATAAATATATGGTCAACATGGGATTGAGGAGGGAAGCTGCAACTCAACATTTATTCATAATTTCAGCCTATGCATATCAACTCATATAAAGCTACTTGCATGAGGAGGGACATAACCGAATGACACAGGTAATGCACCCAATTTAATGCCAGGAAAGGCTTACAGACAGATACTCTAAGCACAGCATAATTGTCAGTTATGCAATGGAAAGTAAATGCCTTAGACTTTGTGCACTTATTGAAAGTTCAGGATGAAGTTTGACTCTTTATTTTAATAATAGAGTTATTTTAAGTCTTGAGGTCTTATATCTACTTTTTCTTTTCCCTAGACAAACAGAACAAATTCCTTTAAAACTGAAAATGGATATGAATCACTGGTTAAAAATAAAGTCTCACAAAGATTTATTACTGGGTATGGCAAAGTGATGCGAGTCAAGTTAAATGGTCAAATGGTCCAATTATCACCAGCTGAGTTTTCAGCCAAGATTGATTCTATTCACAGCAGCATGAAAAATGAAAGCAATGTCTGATATTCACAGCATATGCCTTGAAGAAAATAAAGCACAATGGTTCATTGCTTAGTTCCTCAGTGAGTTTTGCACAGCAGAAGTTTGCAAAACAATTTCGATTCCTAATAGACTTCCTTGATAATAGGAAACAAAACATAGTGAACATGTAACAAAGACTTCCAAATGTTTTCAATAGTGATTGAACAATTTTAGGGAAATGTATGCCAACAACATTGAAATCTAATAATAAAATTCAATAGCATCTCACATGCTGCTCTGGCTCAGGTCTGGGAGAAGCTCTTAGCAAAAGCTTAGCATCTACTGTATGCAGCATCCACAGGTCAGCTAGAGTTGTGCACAACGGTGGCAGGGACTCTGGTTAACTCCTTATCTTTAGGGCCTAAGATAGTGCCTGGCATATACTTAGCACTCAATAAACATTTTCTGAGTGAATAAATGAATAATGAAGGAAGTTGATACAGAAATATCATTCACCTTCTTATCAGAGCTCAGTCAAGAAACCAGACATGCATTACCCATGCTTGAAAAATTGTTCCTAGGACTCCAAAATCTTTGTTCTACAACTCAAGGAGAACATAGATTTTTGTGGCTGTTCCCATTGAGTTTATGGCCCCATTTAAGTTGATTTCTTCAATTTTTCATTGGTTTTTGTTTTATTACTATAGTTGTAAAATATTTGCCCTTGAAAGATCATGTATTAACATAATTTACAACTTGTACAGAGCTATTAATTAATAAAAGCATCACATCTCAGGTTTTTTTATACTTATTTTGCTACTTGTAGGAAAGGTAAAAGTGTATTTCAGCTAAGAAAAATCTTTTTGCTGCTGTTTTTGGACTTTTTCCTTTTAATATGTAACAAAGATTCCCTCCGATATGTAAGACTATGTTGAACAAGTAAAAAGAAAAAAAAGAGGTGAGCAATTTTTATAATTATCTTTCAAATATCACAAGAAGGCACCTTTTACTGTCCCAGTGATTTCTTGGCCTTATATTTATAACATAAAAGACAGATACAGAAAACAATACAAGATAGAATTCTGGTTCCGGGTGATGCAAGCAAACAGTAATCTAGGTACTACTGCAAAGGAATTCTGGAGATGGAATTAAGGCTCATCAAGCGATCTCTAAACAGGGGGCTTATCCTGTGTTAGCCATGTGGGACCAGTGTACTCACATGAGCCCTTTGAAGCAGCAGAGAAAAGCAGAAGAGATGCAGCAGGGGAGAAATCAAAAAGTCAAAACATAAAAAGACTCCACCCCTGCTGCTGTCTGAAAAGAGGGGGGCAACGTGAACAGGAGTGTGGTGGCCACAGGCGCTGAGAGAAACTCCAAGATGCCAGTTACCAAGGACATGCACATATACACGCATGCACACACGCCATATGCTTTTCCTGTGGGGAAAGTAATGATAGAACATAGAAAAGAATTCTATTTTGATACCAAATTTATTCTTTCATACAAAAGTATAAGTAATCAGAAAAGTCTAAATGCAGATAAAAGGAAATGTTAAGAATGGTTTTGTGTAATTTTAATATTTTTGTATTATAGTACTTTAGTGAAATGGTTTCAACATCAATAATTTTTTTTCAAAGAAAGACAGAGAGAGAGAGAGAGACAATCAATTTTTATAGAGTTTTTCACAAGGCTTTCATTGCTCTGACACTTAGTTGTGCACATGGGTGCTGGGGTTTGAACCCGTGTACTCACACATGCCAGGCAAGCACTCTAACCACCAGGCCACTGCTCCAGCCCTCAATGTCAACAATTTTAATGTTTAGTATATTTTTATTTTTTCCACATCTTATTTGTTCATTAGAGTTGTACATATTGATGGGATTTGTTGTTACATATTCATACATGCACACTATATAACAATATAATTTCGCCAATATCACTTCCAGAACTTGCCTCCTCCCTCTCGGCCTCCCGGTCCCTTTCCTCTACTGATCTCCCTTGGTTTTCATGAGATCCACCCCCACCTTACACTTCATTTTTCCTCTTGAGCTTCCACATATGAGAGACAACATATGATCCAGCATGATATATTTAAATGCATGTGTTCTACATAAAATCTTGTACTTAAATATTTACACCAGCACTGTTCATAATAATCCAAAGGTGCAATCCACTTTAATATCCAGCAACTGAGGCATGGAAAAACCAGGCATATTCAAACAAAGGAACGCTTTTCTACAATAAAAGGCAGCAAAGTATTGACTACAACATTGTGAACTTTGAAAACTTAATGCTACATGAAAAGTTCAGTCACATAAGGCCACATTCTGTACCCTTCTATTTTTATGACATATCCAGAATATGCAAATCTGTAAAGGCACAAAGTACATTAGTGTTTTTTCCAGGGGTGCAGGGGAGGAGGAATGGAGAGTGGCTGCTAAATGAGTACTGGGTTTCTTTGTGGGGTGATGAAAATGCTCTGGAATTAGATAATGGTGGTGATTGCATAACTGTGAAAATACTAAAAACCATCGACATGTACATTTTAAAAGAGAAAATTTTATAGTAGTGAATTGCATCTGCAGTAAAAAATGAATATATATGCATGCATACATGTATATCTATAAAGTAGACAGTAATAATTCATTTAGCAAATATTTAGCTTTTATAAAAATCTATATAAATGAGAAGGTAAATAGAATCAGAAAAGTCTTTGTAAATAAAATGACATTTGCAACAGATCTTAGGCATAGAAGTGTGTCAACATGTGCCTGAGTTTTGGAAAGAATGACAAATATTGAAGTCAGTGTCACAACAATAAAAACGTGTCTACTATTAACATACAGCATTGTTAACCCAACAAGAATTCACCTTAAGCCAAATTTTATGCCAAATATTAAGTATTGATAAGCCCACCAAAGAACATAGAGTTTTGCAGGTTTACTTGTATTTCTTACCCCCAATCTCTGAATCTCTTTCAATACTTTCATTGGTGCAGCAATAATGTTAAAATGTTCCCTACCAGGCATGTCACAACGTGCCACAGGTAAGTACATCTTGATCTCTCGGGAATCATATCATCTAGCCTTTGCAGAACGGCATGTCTGCATTCTTATCATGTTCAACACAGTGAGCCCTCTGCCGTCCAGTTGGTTTACATAACATAACTTGCCTTGAGCCCAGCAGTGACGCATCTTCAATCTTATCCATCTCGGGTGCACAAACATCAATCATCTTTTATAGACTGTCAGAAACAATGAAGGAAAGTTCTCATTTTATCCTTCTTAGTCAACGTTTACTGAATTCCAATTCAACATGGATTCTACACTTCTTTATTCAATCAGAAGAAAATTGTTTTCAAAATAGTTTTCAGAAAATATTCCCACCTAATGATTTATTTACAAACCTAGGAGTAGTGGTTGGTGTAAACAAACCTTTGAATCATTAACAAATATATATGCTAAGCCATTACACATAATTACAGATACCTTCAAAGGTGAAATTGTCAAAGCAAGGACACCTCTTGTAACCAGTGGCCTGGGCAACATGGCTTGTACAACTCCATGCTTCCCTGGGCACTTATACCACACACACCATCCAACTCACTGCCTTAAACCACATACACCATCCAACTCACTGTCTTATACCACATACACCACCCAACTCACTGCCTTAAACCACATACACCACCCAACTCACTGCCTTATACCACATACACCACCCAACTCACTGCCTTATACCACATACACCACCCAACTCACTGCCTTAAACCACATACACCACCCAACTCACTGCCTTAAACCACATACACCACCCAACTCACTGCCTTATACCACATACACCACCCAACTCACTGC
>PVKS010022479.1:0-23730 GCA_004027875.1 Aplodontia rufa | reverse complement strand
TTGACTAACAATTCTATTACTGAATATACATTAGAAAAACAAAAGAAAAATCCTGAAACTCTCTGAACCCTTAATTCTAATCTAGATGTCCATTATAAGAAAATAATCCTAAATGTGGAACAAGCTAACTGGATTCCTAAACTGTGCATTGCAGCATTCCTTACAGCAGTAAAATACTGAAATAACCTAAATATCAGTGACATAGGACTATTTAAGTACACTAGAACAAATACATCCAATGATAAACTATGATGCTGATAAAACTACTCACTCTAAAAACTATTACAATAATGACAATGTTTACTTATGACATAGCATTGTTATAAAATTAGCATATGAATTATTTGTACAATCTCAACATAGCTGAGAAAATGCTCTCAAACATGTACGCAGAAAAATAAAATTTACTAAATGGTTTATAGTAGTTAGGAGTATGGGATTACAGATCAGCTTTCTCCCACCTAACCTGCGAGTCTCTGTGTGTTGGTGTTAGCCTTATAGTTTATCACTGGGTATATTTATTAAATACAAAGACGAAAAACACATTACCTTTGGGAAATGGTATCATCTGTTTTCTCAGTGGGAAAAAAATGAGTTTTTCTCTCTTTTTTTTAAGAGAGGGAGAGTGAAAGAGAAAGAGAGAGTCCATTTATTTAGATTTTTATGCAGCTTTCACTGCTCTGACACTTCATTGCGCACGTGGTATTAGGGTTGGAACCCACGTCCTCATGTATGCCAGGCAAGTGCCATAACTGCTGAGCCACCACTCCAGCCCCGAGGTTTTCTCTTAAGAGAAAAAGCACCTAACTCCAGAGTGTAGTGACAAGGACCTCCACAGGGCTTGGCTTCATTGAGTTTTCCATCTGTGTGGTTTCTGGTGAGTGCTGGAGAGACTTTCGCCAGAGGGATGAAGTTCATGTATTTTCCAATGGATTTTAATTTGAAAATGATTGTTTAATTTAACTCCAGGCATTGGGTGGCAGGCCCTCTGAGATTAGGTGAGGCTGATGTAGTCATGAAACATCTCTGAATTTATAATTCATACGCAATGATCTGAGGCAATTTGCCTAATTGTAGCACTCAAGTAAAGATTTGATGCCTTTAGACTAGTGGAAGAGTACATCAATAAATGTGTGTGCACGCGCATGTGTGTGTGTGTGTGTGTGTGTGTGTGTATGCATATATATATATACATTTTTTTTTAAGAGAGAGGGACAGTGAGAGAGAGAATCAATTTTACTTAGTTTTTCTTATGACTTTGGTTGCTCCGACACTTCGTTGTGCGCATGGTACTGGGGACCAAATCCGCATCCTTGCACAAGCCAGCCAGGTGCTGTAACCACTGAGCACTGCTCCAGCCCAATAAATATTTTTCAAAAAGAAAATGTTTAGAGTTATGGATTGGTTAGCAAATCTTTTGGAACCAAATGGGCATTCATTAAAATAGTTCTAAAATCTCATCTAAATTATGCAAAACAGAAAGACTAATTTTCTTTCAAGTATAAATATAAAGGAGTACAGGGGCTGGAGTGGTGGCCCGGTGGTTACAGCATTTGCCTGGCATGTGCGAGTATGCGGGTTCAACCCTAGCACCCACATATACAATGAAGTATTGGAGCAACGAAGCCACATGAAAAACTAAATAGATTCTCTCTTTCTCTGTCTCTCACTGTCCCCTCTCTCTCTTAAAAAAAAATTGTGTGTGTGTGTGTGTGTGTGTATCTACGTATGAGCACACAAAGCAGGGAGCTTGTCTTTTGAACCTGGGAAAAAAAATACCCACAACATTATTTCTGTAGCTGCTCCTTTACCTTAAAGACATGAAAGGCTTCAAACTGAATGTTGGGACTTTTATCTCGAAGGAGGTTCATCATGAGCTTCAGGTTCTCTGGCTTGCTTATGTACTTGGTCATAATGGCAAAGTTGTGGCGGTCCAGGATCAGTTCACCTAGCAGCTAGGAGAGAAGAGAGTCAAAGGTATTACCCACTTCACAGTCATCTTATTCAAATATAGCTTACTTTTTCTCACTGAAAAACAAAAGTATATGGGCTGGAGTGGTGCCTCAGCAGTTATGGTGTTTGCCCAGCATGCGTAAATACAAGGGTTCAAACCCCAGTACCATGTACACAACTAAGTGTCAGAGCAACGAAGGCCATGTGAAAAACTCAATAAAAATTGATTCTCTCTCTCTCTCACTGGCCTTCTCTCAAAAAAAAAAAAAACCCAAAAAACAAAAAAACAAAACAAAACAAAAAACCACAAAAAACAAAAGTATAAATGTGAATGTGAAAAAAAATCAGAGTTGTTAATTACATGGGGAGTGGTGCAGGCTTGTGGTCCCTGCTACTCTGGAGACTGAGGCTGGGGCAGGAAGATCACTTAAGCCCAGAAGTTTGAACAGTCAGGGAAATATAGTAAGACCATATCTCAAAAACAAAGAAGCAAAAAAAGTTAAAAAAAAAAAAAGAAAGAAAAGAATAAAACAGGCTAGTGGTTGTTACTATTTTTAGCCTGTCACGCGGTTTTGCTATCATCAGTGCTTAATGCATTTTTTCACCCAGTCATTGCGGCAGCTTACCAAGAGATAGCCAGAAATAAATTTATTTTCATCATTTACTTTAACTAGCTTGCTTCCTAATAATGCATTGCTCCTTAGGCATTTGAGCAGGACAGGAAAACCCCAAACTCTACAATTATCCCTCTCTTCCCTGAATAAATGTACTAGAGTACTTTAGTGGAAATATAGTTTTATTTAAGAGACTCTTACCCTCGCCAGACTTCTATTATAACCCCTGATATGAAGCTAGAAAAATAAGCCCTTGTCCCTCAATCTATATCAAGCTTTTCTTTCTTTCTTTCTTTCTTTTTTTTTAGAGAGAGGAGAGGGATAGGATAGGGTGAGAGAAAGAACGAGGGAATCAATTTTATTTAGTTTTCATCTGGTTTCCATTTCTCCAACACTTAGTTTAGTTTTGTTTTTTTTAAGACAGACAGAGAGAGAGGGAGGAGAGAGGGGGGAGAGGGAGAGAGAGAATCAATTTTATTTAGTCTTTCATGTGGCTTTCATTGCTGTGACACTTCGTTGCGTACGTGGTGCTGGGGTTTGAACCTGCATCCTCGTTCATGCCAGGCAAGCGCCGTAACTGCTGAACCACCACTCCTCACCTACCTATATCAAGTTTTTTAAAATGCATCAAGGTTTTATAAAAAAGCAAACATTATACGCTTCCATTTATAAAAAAGGAAAACATTATATGGTGGTAAATTAATAGTTTCCAAAATGAAAATGTCCAAAGTGAAAATAGTAGAAGAAAAACAGCAAATCATTGGGTTCATTACTGCTCTCATTGAAGCAATAACAATTCCTGAAGTTTCAGTATAGAATTTTATATTTAAGACATGCTTCTCTTTCAATTATCTATTTACTGGACTTTTCCTAGCAGCCTCAGGATAATTTTTAGATGGTCATAGAAATCCTGGTTCAAAGGAGAAAGTACATTAAATTGGGGGTTAGCTGTCTAACACAACAGGGTGTTCTTTAAATATATGCTGGTGTGTGTGTGTGTGTGTCTGCCACTACACAACCACCTTGCCAATGATGCATCTTTTGTCTATTTAACAAATCAGAACTGCAACACCTGAAGGTTATTTTCATGCCCCAAAATAATGTTTGCTAAATCTCAAAAACGGCTTTGGCCACTGTTGGATATTCACTGGTCACTAGTTATTCTCATACATTTGGAATAGCAACTGTGTAATTAAACTGTGAATCTTCATTCTCAGTCCCTGCAGCATCTAAAGCCAAGTGGACCCTGGTGGGAAGTTTCCTTTGCTCCTGGTTTCAAGGTTGCTGCATTTTTCTGGTTTCTTACCTTCGCAGCTTGCTCCTCTGCTGCCTCTTTCACTGGCTCCCCTTCCTTCGGTACTACCCACACACGTGGGAAGTTTCCGCGTCACACACTGGGCTGTCTTGCCTTTTATCTGCCTACAGTCTCACCAATATCCTGGTGCAACTAGCACAGAGGAAGAAGTCTCCCCGATCTACATTTCCAGTCTCAACGTCTTTCCTGAACTCTGCACCAGCATCTCTAACTGGCGGTTGTACTGTCCCACTTGGACATCTTGCTGGACGGTGAACACTGCCAATGCTAGTTCCTTTCCTCTTCTTGTTAATGGCACTGGGACCTGCCATTCCCCCAGGGCAGAGAGCTAAGCTCTCCTCAGCTCCTTTTTTCCCCTTTCTCCTCCTCACATCAGATCAATGCCCAAGATCTCCCAATTTTCTGCTTTTAACAAATGTCTCTTGAACATCCTTCATTCCATTTTTATGGGCAGTTTCTTCATCTAAACCCCCACTACCTCTTCATCTGGACTATTTCAACCCCTTGCAGGTGCTCTCCCTCTCAGTCTTCATAAATCCAATCCATTCTGCACATAGATTGAAGTCATCTTTCAGAAAATCAGTTCAATACAAATCTACACATTCAACTTCTGAAGCTGGTGCTCAGAGCCGGGGGGGATCAGGAGTCACTTCTGCTTCTTTCTTTTCCCTCACTCCTTTGCTCACTTGGTCATTCTTCTGCTTCTGTGGCTTCTCTCCCCTGTTCAAAAAGGGAGATCTAATCCAGGAGCACTTTACCACTGAGCTACATCCTCAGCCCTTTTTATTATTATTATTTTTCATTTTGAGATGGTCTCACTAAGTTTCCCAGGCTGACCTCAAACTTGTGATCCTCCTGCCTCAGCATCCGCAGTTGCTGGGATTACAGGAATGAGCCACCACACCCCACAGCCTTCACCTCCTACCTGCCTGTCTACAGTACACCCACTCTCCAGGACCAGCTCTAGTGGCCTGCCTCTGTGTTCCCCTTTGTACTCTGTCTCTTAGTGTTGTTGCTTGGGAACCTGCTTAGACTGTTAAAATCGTGTGTACGACCTATACAAGATTAATTAGTACCAACAATGACAAAATGCAGTATTCCATTATAATACAAAGCAATACTGTACTAAGTAAATGAAAAAAATTCACCTTTCACTTATTTAATTTTTATATTTTACAAACTATATAGAGCTAAACCATACAAGTGTAACTAAGAGTTTTTTCTTTCTTTTCTTTTCTTTTTTTTAGAAAAAGAATCAATTTTATTCATTTTTTCATTTGGTTTTTTATTTCCAACACTTAGTTATGTACATGGTGCTGGTGTTCGAACCTGGGTTCACATACATGCCAGGCAAGTGCTCCAACCACTGAACCACCTCTCCAGCCCAAGAGGTTTTTTCTTTTTTGAAACTTAATGTTTCAATGAAATTGGCCAGAGTCAAAAATTCCACCAAGCTTCTTTTGAATCATAATCTTCCTTGCTAGTAATTAAATGCCAGGCCTCTGAAGATGATAAGAAATAAATTCACATGAAGGAAAGGAATTTCACTGTTAATTGCTTTTTCTTGAAACCAAGACTCTAAGCACCCCAAGAGGTGGAGAAAACTTAGAATATGAATAACTAGAGGCAGCAGGAATAAGTGAATCAGAGAATAGCCTGGTACTTAAGTCAATCTTTCACTTATAACATTTATTATAATTTAACCTCTTGAGATTCCTGCAACTACGAAATGTTTATGTGCAAATCTTGCTGAATCCATATATGCAAATGTGGTTGTCAGATCAGAATCTGCATCTACCTCAGATCTAATTCCCAAAAGGAAAAACCTAAACTTCACCAGCACAACTCCCAGAAAATTTTTCTACCAGAGAAAAGCACACAGAATATTTAGTGAGCTCAGTGTTTATGCGTGAAGCCCTTTCAGTCATCTATCTACCTTTCTGTTCCATTCAGCAGGATGATACCTTTTTAGCAACATCTCTACATCTCTGCCTATCATCTAGCATTCAAAAAACAAAAAAACAAAACACCAACCTTTGTCAAGTGAAGTGACCATTGTAATAATTTCTGCATTTTTTTTTTTTTGGTACCAGTGATTGAACTAACCACTGAGCAGTATTCTCAGCCCTTTTTTAACTTAATTTTTTTTTTTTTTAATTTTGAGACAGAGTTTCACTAAGTTGTTTAGGCCCTTGCTAAATTGCTGAAGCTGACCTTGAACTTGTGATCCTCCTGCCTGAGCCTCCTGGGTCACTGGGATTATAGATGTGAGCCATTGTGCCCAGCTAAGTTTCCACATTCTTCCATAGACTCGCTCTACCTTTTGTCAGTGTCTTTCCCCCTATCCCCCTGTGTCCAGCTGGTGTTCAGTTTGGCCATGTTGTAAGTCATATGTGTGACAGCTAACTAATGAATCTTAGCCAGGAAAAGCAGCCAGTGTGGTAGGTCTGAGAGGATTAATGCAGGAAAGATGCCCCAGAGGAGACCAAGGAAGTTGTCAGGAAGTAGAAACATAATCAGGTTGGAGCTGAGACAGGGGAAAAGGTTAGGCAGTCAGAGTAGTTAGAATGTTCGAGTCAATCAAGGGAAAACCAGTTCTTTTCCTTTAAGACCCATTTGACATCCCCAGTGCTAGTGAGAAGGGTCTGGCAAGGTGGCTCCAGATGCAGTCACTCCCTTCTGCTAAGCCAGGCACCACATTCTTTCTATTGATGCCTGAGCTGCAAACCCAAGGCTGGACCCACCAGAATTTCCGGACCCACGTCCTCGGTTTGGGGGAAGGGAGAGGATGACCAATTGAAGGGTGAACTTCCTATAAAAAGGGCAAACCTAGCTGCCTCTTTGGCTCTGTCTCCTTCTCCCACCCTGGGGGAGTCTGCTCTCTTCCCTATGCTTTGCTTTCTATTATTTTCTTCCTTTCTTTCTTTCTTTTTTTTTTTTTAAAGAAAGAAGGGATATATATATATAGAGAGAGGGAAGCAATCTTTATTTAGTTTTCATGTGACTTTCATTCCTCAGACACTTCATAGTGTACGTGGTGCTGGGGTTTGAACTCCCGTCTTCACACATGCAAGGCAAGTGCTGTAACCGCTGAGCCTCCGCTCCAGCCCCTCTATTATTTTCTTAAAGTCTGTCTACTATGCATGCCTGAGTGTCCCTTGGTTTCATTCATCGTCTCTGGGGGACATGAACCCAACTTCCACCAAACCAGGATCAGAGGGAGCGTTTCAAGGAATTCCAGATACCCGAACAAGAGGTCTGCTGCTGCTGGGAGCAGGAGAACCACAGGGAATGGGAAGGGGGCTGGAGGCTGGAGCCAGGCGGCAGCAAGCATGCAGCAGGGAAGAAGGAGAAATTCTGCCTCTCTTTCCTACCCCTCAAGTGTTGAGGATATGTGGCACCAACCACAAGTTCATATGATTGACAGGTTTCTATTTTTAAATCCAAATGCATATTGGTAGGAACAAGTCTCATACACCAGTCCCAAATATTTATTTAGAGTAAATCAATCCTTCCACAGATTGAACTCTGGGGATAATGACTAGGAATATTTACTTGTAGAATTTAATTTGATTTATTTTACGAATGTTTACAGTTCTGGGCTAGTGCAGCTCGGTGGGATAGCACTTGTCTAGCAAGCATGAGGCTCTGGGTTCAGAGCCCAACACCAGGAAAGAGAAGAGTCTGCAGTGCTTACCACTAATGAGGCTGTGCTCTGAGCACTTCACAAATGCGAAGCGGGGAAGAAGACAGGCAGAGAAGGGACCAGGGCAATGGGGATGTGGGCTATGAGTGGGAGGGATGATATGATAGTGGGAAAGAAGAGATAGGAACAAGGGAGAAGATGAGGTAATAAAATGAAGTATCAGCTTCATGACTTTGCCTAAGAGACCAGAGGCAGGATCAGTTCAAGTTCTTTTTTTTATATATTTTTTATACAAGGGATTGAATCCAGGGGCGCTTAACCACTGAGCCACATCCCCAGCCCTTTTTATTTTTTATTTTGAGACAGGGTCTTACTAAATTGCTCAGGGCCTCGCTTAGTTGCTGAGGCTGGTTTTGAACTTGCGATCCTCCTGCCTCAGCCTCCTGAGCTGCTGGGGTTACAGGCAGGCGTGTGCCTTTCAAGTTCTTCTAACAGTTCAAGGATAAATTCTAAAGACTATAGCCTTCGGACCTCTCCACTTTGATCTAGTACCTGATCAACTTCCACTTGAAAGAGGAGGGATTTGGAAATTCTCTGAGCAGTTTCTTATGTGCTGCACTCTAGGGAGCTATCATCTGTTTACTCTTCCCATTGCCACCTCCCCTCTAGGACAATGTGACAAGCTCCCCTTGTCTTGGCTGTCCTTGTGGGCCCTTCACAAATCAAGAGCTGCATTCTTGAGACACGAGGCTGTGGCAATAGGACACATCTCCCTACTGTCCTGCCATCTGGATGAGGCAGATCCTGGTGCTGCGCTCACTGCCTCTACCTGGCCATCAGTTCAGGGCTGAAGACCGACTCGTCACCACCAGCTCCAGCACCCACAGCAGCGCACCTGTGGGACTTCTCTAGGTGGCTCACCCTGCATGGATTTCTACACGAGCGGGAACTTGGACAGGAGCGAGACTCACCTGCCGGTTAAGGAGGAAAGCCAGAGGGCACAGATGCAGGGGAAAGTGGGTCATGGCCAATGCAAAAAAATTTAAATGCAGCACAAAATCTTTATTACCTTAACTTAAAATGGTACCCAGTATTTAGAAACAGATGCACGGCCCTATGAATGTCATTATCCTGACAGGCAAAAATAATACAAATGTGCTAAACACAAGCCGGAATACCATACCAACCGCTTGACTAAACACGGTCCACACTGATATCTGCTAAAAATGTTCTGAATTTTCAGGTGCAATCCGCGGGGCAGAGATACATCTGGAACCCAGGTCCTCAGGTGCTATCTCGCTACCCCTCATTCAGACGGCCATCTCCAGGCACCTTTCACCAGGTGGGACAGCCCAAGCAACACACTTGCATCACTGGGCTGGGCGCCCTGGCATGGCTACCAGCATTTCATAAGAGATGCGATTTTATTTTTGTAAGGAGAGAGAAGGATAGAGAAATAGAGGAGAGAGGGAGAGGGGGAGAGAGAGAGAGAGAGAGAAAATATATTTTATTTATTTATTTTTCATCTGGCCTTTGTTTCCCTGACACTTAGTTGTGTATGTGGTGCTAGGGTTTGAACCTGAATCCTTACACATTCCAGGCAAGTGCTCCAACTACTAAACTACCCCTCCAGCCCCAGGAGATGTGATTTTAAATATCAAAAGTCATTTGTTTTTACACACACACACATACTTTATTTATTTTTTTATTTTTTGGTACTAGGTACTGGGTACTGGGGATTGAACCCAGGGGTACTTAACCACTGCTAAGTTGCTGAGGCTGGCCTCAAACTTGTGATCCTCCTGCCTCAGCCTCCTGGGTCACCAGGATTATAGACAGACATGTGCCACCACACCTATCTCAGTCACTTTAATTTTTCACAAATTTAGGCCTTTGCTCAAAAGTTGACTTACAGAAGGGGCCTTGCTGACACTCCAACTTCTGTAGCATACACACACACCTATTCCCTCAGTAGTACTTTTCTTTTCACCTCCAAAAAATATCTGCTAGGATGGGACTGTGGTTCTGTTTAAATTCTGAATTCTATTTTAACATGCCCCCTTACCTTTTTTAACTTTTTCTTTTTCTTTTTTTTCAGGGCTGGGGGCCAAACTCGGGGCCTTGCGCGTGCTAGGCAAGTGCTCTGCCACTGAGCTAGATCCCCAACCCCTCATTTTTTAATACTTAAAGGCACCTGAAAAATCACTTACGTATCTGTCTACTGTCTGTCTTTCCCAGTAGACTGTGAGGTCCACAGAGCTGTTCTAGGCTGCCACCAGGTCTAGAATTGAAGCAGGTAAATACTGGCCAACTGGCTGGACTCCCTATCACCCCCTTCCCCAATAGTGCACCCCACTAAGTGATGTGTGGGGAGTTCACTGTTTTCTTTTCTAGACAACATCATTTTAAAAACTTTCTCCAGATTGTTTCACTATAATCTTTGCAAAGTTTGATATGTGTTTGTTAGAGATTTTTTTTGTTTATTTTTGCAGGATGGGGATCTAAGCCAGGGCCTTATGCATGCTAGGCGAGTGCTCTACCACGGAGCCAGCTGATTTTTGAAAATAGTATTCTTTTCATTCTTAGGGAATGATCATGTTTCATATTTCAGAACCTTTGTTGTAAATGTAATATGAGCACATCATGTTCAGAGCTGGAAATATTTAAAATGACCTACAACGAACACTGCTGGCTGTGTAGAATGCCCACGAAAGGGATTTGGCAATGAAATTTGGTTAAAAAAAATTATGTTGCAAATCTGGGAGATAAATGGTTTGCCTAAAACTGAAGCCCCATAACATTTCATTTTTATAAATGCCATTTCATAGTAAATAGTTGTTTTTCCACTCCAAAATAAATGTAATTAAGAATTTATCAGAATTAAAAATGTATATGGGGGCTGGAGCGGTGGCTTGGCCGTTAAGGCGCTTATCTGGCACGAGTTCAAACCCCAGCACCATGTACACAACAAAGTGTCCCAGGAGTGAAAGTCATATGAAAAACTAAATAAAGATTGCTTTTCTCTCTCTCCCCTTCACTGACCCCTCTTTCTTAAAAAAAAAAAAAAAAAAAAAAAAAAAAGAATGTATATGATGTGGAGGGAAATTTAATTTTCTGCAATTTGTGTGTGCTATTTTGGCATTGTTACTTTTTTCTCTCCTCTTCTGTGAAACACCTCCCTAAGTCTAGTTTATGGTGTCATGCAGGAGTAAAATAGGGTAATTTTCTTCCTGCCTATTCTGTTTCAAGATAACACTGACAGAGATTTTCAGGAGCCTCTTCCTCATAGCAGTGACCCTTCTATTCACTCTAAAAATATCTTCTCATCTCTACAAAATATGCCCTAGGAGAGAACTGTGGTAGTTTTAAGCTAGCTTAGGTTTGGTTTTCTTTCTTAGCAGAAATATTCTCCATTCTACTTTAACATGCACTTATTATTTATACTGTCACTTCTCAAATGTATTTGAGGCAGGACACTTACACGATTTTGCCACAAAGTACAGCATAACATAAAACATACATCCAACATTAAAAAAATGGATTTTTTTGACATATATTTGTGTACTAATAGATGCCATTTGCTAATAAAGTATCAACTTATAGGGACTAACTTAAATCTGATATTACCTTTAAAGATTGTCTCTTCGTCACATAATTCTCAGACTGAAGCAATTTTTCGTAGTCTTCAAAAATCTAATGAAAAGAAAATAAATATTAGAATGTAAAAGCAGCAGTGCGTTCTCTGCATAGGCTCGCTCTAGGCTGCAGAGCTCTGTGTACTTAGCCAGGCCTGGTCACAGTGTCCATAGAGAGGTCTCGCCATTCATCACCCTCCCTCTATGCAGCAGGCACTACGTAGGGATAGGGAGACCAAGTTCTGCAGAAGATATTCTTTCCTATTTTATCTTTGTTCTGCCAATTAGAAATTGAGCCAAAGAATGGAATATTTTTGAGTCCTCCCAATAAATAATCTTGATAAAACATCTGTTAAAAGTTGCAAGATAGGGGGGCTAGAGCGGTGCTCAGCAGTTATGGCACTTGCCTGGTATGTGCGAGGACCTGGGTTCAAACCCCAGCACCACATACACAACAAAGTGTTGGAGCAACAAAAGCCACATGAAAAGCTAAAACTTAAATTGATTTTCTCCCTCCCCATCCCTCTCTCTCTTAAAAAAAAAAGTTGTAAGATAGGGGGTGCAGCAGTGACTCAGTAGCTGGAGTGCTTGCCTGGCATGCGCAAGGACCTGGGTTCGAAGCCCAGCACTAGATACACAACTAAGTGTCCAAGCAACGAAAGCCACATGAAAAATGGAATAAAATAGAATTCTTTTTCTCTCTCTCACTGTCCCTCTCTTTTATAAAAAAAGAAAAGAAAAGAAAAGAAACAATCTAGGGACTGAAGGGGTGGCTCAGTGGTTGGAGCACTTGCCTAGCATGCGTGAAGACCGGGGTTCAAACCCCAGCACTACATATACAACTAAGTGTTAGAGAAACAAAAGGAGGCCAGACGAGATAAATAAATAAAATTGACTCTATCTTTCTATCTCACTCTCTCCTTTAAAAAAAAAGTTGCAAGAAATCTATTCGTTAGCCCGATAACTAAGGGTCCACAATTTGCGAAAAGATTAAATATATGTAGGGCTTCACTTGGCCTTCCAGAAGAACTGGAATTGTTAAGTTCATAGTGTGAACAGATGAGGTGTGAGGTGACCTTCTCATAGTGGTGGCCATCCTAACCCCAACCGTCCTCTCTGGAGCATTTCCACTCTAGCCAGAAACAATGAACCCTGGTCTTGGGGGCCTCCTGTGTCCTGAGGTGGTCTCGGTCTTTTAGTTTAACACAGAGTGCAGCAGCTGGGAAGCTCAGTGTTCACCTCCCAGCATTTGTGGACACAGTGCTCAGAGACTATTGCAGTGGGAGGAGCAAGCAGCCATGGTGAGGGCAAGAGAGCCGAGGAACCCAGGCAAGTGGAAAACAGTGCCAGTCCCAGAGAGCCAAGAGAGATGTGTGCACCTGAGTAAGGAGGGCGAGCTGCGTACCACCAATTACTGATAGAGCATCGAGAAAGGGAAAAGTAAAAACCAAAATATGTAGCTCACATTAAAGCCACAGTATTACACTCTTATATGAATGAAGTTTATTCTGTCCTCATATACAAGGAGGATTTTGCTGATCATTAGATTTATTAAATAGGTGGAGAAACATTCCAACATGTGAAAAGTATGATTGATTCTCTCAGTGTCACTACTTCAGAGTCCTATGCTGTATGCTCAAGTTCAAGGTTTACTGTTAAAGAAAGATGAAACTAAAGAAGTATCAAGTGTTGGAGGGAGCATGGGTTCTCAGAGCCATTGTCCGGGTCACTGCAGTAGGTGGAGAGTCTGTGAAATCACTGAATTACAAGAGAAGAGACAAAAACTTTAAAAAATAAAGTTAGGTAAGTAAGATGTTAAAAAGAATAAGTTCATTAGCCTCTCAACTTGCTGTGTATTGCCCTGAATGTAAAGCACTGTTGGATGACACTTTTACCTGCCTGGTCTATAATGAAGATTGATAATTGATACTAGTTGATAGTTGATACTAGTATTTTGTCATATGCTATCTTAACCATCATTGATTGTCATTAATTTAAAAATGCAACTTCAGGGGGATGGAGTGGTGGCTCAGTCGTAGGGGTGCTTGCCTGGCATGCACCCCGGTTCGAACCCCAGCACCACATACACAAGTATGTGTTGGGAAACAAAAACCAGATGAAAATCTAAATAAAATTGATTCTCTCTTTCTCTTTCTCTCTTTTTTTTTTTAAGAGAGAGGGATAGTGAGAGAGAGAGAAAGGGAGAAAGAATTTTTATTTAGTTTTTCATGTGGCCTTTGTTGCTCCAAGACTTCGTTGAGTACATGGTGCTGGGGTTTGAACTCACATACTTGTGCTTGCCAGACAAGCGCCGTAACCGCTGAGCCACCACTCCAGCCCCCCTCCTTTAATAAATACATAAATAAATAAAATACAACATCAGATGACTCTTGCCTTAACACCTTCCATTGAGCACGTGTTGTTACTAAGCAACTATTGTACAACAACAGCTCATTTCCTAATCCAAAATGATGTCATTGTCATTTTGTCTTGAAGTTTTTGGATGCCTCTGGCAATAAAAATTACTCTCTCTTCATGTTTTACACATACATCAAAGTACGCAAGTGATTCCATGTATAATTTTCTTGATGATTTTAGGGTATGAAAATCACTTTTGATTTCATGAGTATATTGCTAATTGTTAATCTTAAATTAGAGGATGACCATCAAACAATTTATAAAGAGGAGAGACAGTTGAATTTTTGTGATTTGGATGTATGCAGATATACTACTGATAAGCAGGGTATTCCCTAGCTTCCTGTAATCTGGGAGTGTATTGCAAGTTTCACCCTAGGGTAGAAATGGTTCATGAACATCTTGAGGATTGTTAGTGGTATTTATTGGCCACCACTGGTCATATGCCCAACTCTCTACCTGTATGGTATATTGCTGGGAAGGTAAAAAGCCATCATCAAAAACATATTACTTTTTGTAAAGCCACAGAATTTAACTCAGTACCAAAGACTTGGACCAATAAAGAATATGCTTTACCCTAATTTACTCATCACTACCATAATTACTATATATATATATATATATATATATATATATATATATATATATATGCATATATATTGCCTTTTGTTCTTAATGGATGAAAGCAACAACAAAATAAAGTCCACTAATCATACCATACACATAAACATTTAGAACTTGTTTTTTGTAATTAGTGAAGTGCTCCTTTAAGACAGTGGATTTTATCGCTGACTACATCAGGTGCTGTGCTGGGGATGGAGACACAGAGAGCAGTGAGACTAACACACACATGTAAGATCCCTAAAGTCCTATTAAAAAATATTTCAGCTGCTGTTGCTATCACCATGAGGAGGCTGATGAAGATGGGAGACTTCTCCTGACCTGTATTGTCCTTCAGCCTCTGAAGCCACTGAGCCCTGGAAATGTGGCTAGTCCCAAGTGCAGTGTCCTAAAGTGTAAATGTACAGCAGATTTTGAAGATTTAGTATGAAAAAAAAAAGGATGTAAAAGAGTTCAATCATTTTTCATCCTGTCCATTTTTCATATGCTGGGTTACATGGATATATAAAATTAATTTCACTCATTCCATCTTAGCTTTTCTTGTGGCTAACTGGCTGCATCTGTGGCAGGTACTATGTTTCAACTGGACAGTGCTGAGCCAACACTTGAAAAAACTTAAGCTTCCATTCCAGAGTTATGCTGTATTCTACCTAATCTTGCTGTTTCTGTATATTTAGCAAAAGTATGGCTCTCTTGCATGGTTCTGTTCATTTGACATTCATTGAATACCACCAAACACTGGACACTGAATAAGGTGTTAGCTAATAATGATACAAATTAATACTGAGAGCTCACCATGGTTCTGGGCAAAAACTTTAAACCTCATCAAATCGTCATCACCAGGCCAATGAGGTAGGGGTATTGTTATCTTGATTTTGTAATAGGTGGCAGTAACTTGCCCAGGGAAACACAATAAAGAGGCAGCCTGGATCTTGAAGCCAGGAGAGACTGCAGACAGGTTTGCACTGTATGCTAACTCCTGGGTTCTACAGACAAGGTTCTTGCCTTTCAAGGGCCCACCAGAAAGAGACAGGCACACCATATTAATACAAAGGGAAAAAATGAGAAGGAGAGAGTATGTGTGTGTTTGGGGAGGGGTGGGATTAGGGAAAGCTTCCCAGAAGAGTGATGTCATCCAAACCTCAAAAAGATGAGTAGGATCCACAGTTTTTTTGTTTTTTTTTTAAAGAGAGAAGGACAGACAGAATCAATTTTTTATTGTGTTTTTCACATGGCTTTCATTGCTCTGACACTTAGTTGAGTATGTGGGTGCTGGGGTTTGAACCCGTGCACTTGCACATGCCAGGCAAGCGCCCTAACTGCCAAGCCACAGCTCCAGCCCCAGGATCCACAGTTTGAAGGGGACTTGAAAGACAGAAACATTTCTGGTATTTCTACTAGTAAACGAATCCAATTATCAACCAAGTACAATGATTTATTTTAGAAAGGATGCTCTTCCATTTGGGGTTACCCACTGCCTCTTAAAAATAACATGAGTTTTTTTATTTTATTATTCCCCCCAGTTGTGTGTGTGTGTGTGTTTGTGTGCTGGGGATGGTACCAAGGATCTGCTGCTGAGCCACAACCTCAGCTCCCAGGTTTTCTTAATTTAAGATCAAACCAGGCAGGTGGTGGTCATTTCTTGGAGCTCCAGAGAACAGCAAGAGACATGAACAATGAGAAAATTCTGACCTCCTACCAGCCTCAATTTTGCATAAATCAACCAGAGGTATGGCTGAGAGTAGCTGATGGCCCTTGTGAATGATGCTCAAAGATCTAAGAGGAAGAGAATAAAGAAAAAGTCTGAAAAATGATTTCTACTTACAGTGTCATAATTTTGTTCTAAGAAGTCTGCTACCAACACTTTATGTCTGGTTAGTAAATCCTAGAGAGAAAATAACAAGTGAAACAACATTATGATGGCTTATAAATTTAACAGTTTATTAAATTTAAAAATCAGACTTTCCCCTAAGGTTTGACATTTTCATTCATTTGAAATAGATGTAAAAGTTGAAAATCATTTTTTCATTTACAAGATTCTATGTTAAGATGTGAAATACCAATTTGCTTCAGGTTATATTTAGTGTTTTAAATTCATATTTTGTTAGACTTATCATAGAAATAATTTAACTGGTAAAACATGGCACCCAACAACTTATAATAGATTTCTTCTTTTTTTTTTTTTTAGGGCTGAGGACCGAACTCAGGGCCTTGCGCATGCTAGGCAAGTGCTCTGCCAGTGAGCTAAATCCCCAACCCCATAGATTTCTTATGATACAGTAAAGTTTATAGTTTTGTGTGTGTGGTGGGGGGTACTGGGGATCAAACCCAGTGGCACTTTACCACTAAGCTACAGCCCCAGCCCTTTTTACTTTTTGAGAGATAGGGTGTCACTAAATTGCTGAGGCTGGCCATGAACTTGCAATCCTCCTACCTCAGCCTCGCCAGTTGCTAGGATTACAGGCATGTGCCACCACCTATAACTAATGTTATTAGTAACTAATCAATCTTTTTTTCTTTTCTGGAGACGAGGTCTTGGTACGTTGCCCACACTGGCCTTGAACTGAGTTCAAAGGATCCTTCCACCTCTGCCTCCTGAAAACTGGGATTATAGATTTTATTTTTTTAGAATGGCTTAAAACCTCATCTCAGAGATTAACAAATTTTTAAGAACTTTAACCTTTCATCTTTTTCCTAACTACTTTTAAACAGAGGTGCCTCAGACCCGGGGTAAGTATTGGAATGACATTTAACAGTGTCCTCCCACTACTGTTCCGCTCTGGGGTGACTGGGCCTGAGGCCTAGTGCAATTTACTAAGTAGCACAATGCACCTTTCAAAGGCGAGGAGAAACAGCCCTATCTTATTACAGACATAGACTTGCATAAAACTCTACAAAAGCATGATGGAAATTTTTGCCTGTCTTCAAATCACATCTAAATTATATCCTTATTTCACCTTCATGTTGAAAGAAAATAAGCTTCTCCTAATCCCTTTTATATGCTTAGAGGCTAAATGCTCAGGTACTGTGCTGAATTTAATTAAAAACAACAAGAATTTAAGTTTTCCAAAATAAACCCTTATATATTAATACATATTTAATTAAAACTTCCTCGGAGCATATGGAAGATACTCACAGAGAAAAGGCAGGCAGCAGCTATGGCAAACCCACCTATTTTTATTTTAATAACATGGAAAACATAGCATCTTGCCCTAATTTGGTAGGCTTTAAACAGGACAAATATATTTATTGTGTACAATATGATGTTCTGAAAAATGTACACACTGTGAAACAGCCTGTTGTGATTTGGATTTTCTTTGGGGGGGCCTTGGTTTGGATGGTAAAATCCCCCAAAGGTGATGTTTTGGAGGCGAGGTGGCCAGCCGAGGAGCTATTGGGAGACGGAGGAAACTTTGAGAGGGAACGACAGTGTTACTGTTCTGGATCTCCTGGCTTCAAATAATCCTCTGGCCTCGATGGATGGCATGATGGGGGTGCAACACCATGTGGGGCTTGGTTGGCGGAACCTTTAAGAGGCGGGGCTTAGCCAGGGCGGGGCTTAGCCAGGGCGGGGCTTACTCGGAGGAAGTTGGGTCAACGGAACTGCGTCACCGGAACTGCCCTTGAAGGGGTTATGGGGAGGCCGCCCTTTCCGCCCTTGCTCTGCTTCGCAGCGGCCCTGAGATGAGCAGGTTTGCTCCCCCAGGCGCTGCCGGCTAGGGTGTTCTGCCTCCTCCCTGCTCCCCGTGGATTGGCCTTTCTGCAACCGTCAGTCAACACAACTTTGAAGGTGTTTATTTCGGGTGTTTTGTCACAGCCACAGAAAGCTAACGCACGGCTCAATCAAGCTAATTAGCATATGTGTTACCTTGCATATTTTTTGTGGTAATAACATTTAAAATCTACTTAGTGATTTTCTAACTGCAAAACATTGTTTTTAACCACAGTTATCATGTTTTATCTAACTGAAATTTTGTATCCTCTGACTAGCATCTATCTTCCCATCCCCACCCTATTCCCTAGTAACCACCATTCTATGTTCTGCTTCTGTGTTCAACTTTTTTAAAATCATTTTTTATTCATCTTTTTTTATTTTTTTCTTTTTGTTTCTCCAGCACTTAGTTGTCATGTGGTGCTGGGGTTTGAATCCTGGACCGGTGCATGTCAGGCAAGCACTCCAACCACTGAGCCACTGCTCCAGTCCCTGAGTTCAACTTCTTCAGCTCTCACATACAAATGAGATAATGAGGTATGTGCCATAATGTTCTTCTGGTTCATCCATTCCATAAATGACAGGATTTCATTTTTTAAGACTGAATAGTATTCCATTATGCTATTATCCATATTTTTTTATCCTTTTATCCATCAGTGAACTCTTAGGTTGATTCCATATTTTGGATATTGTGAATAATGCTGCAATTTTTCAACATAATAATTTCATCTTCTTTGGATGTATACCCAGGAGTGGGAATACTGAATTACATGGTGACTCTATTTTACATTAATACAGTAATTATTATCAATACAGTAATAACAATAAGCTCCTTACTGTTTTCCTTAATGGTAGACAAATTTACATTCCTAATAACAGTGTGCAAAGATTTCCTTTTCTCCACATCCTTGCCAGCACTTGTTATCTTTCATCCTTTTTGTAACACCTATTCTAACAGATGTGAAGAGATAATCTCATTGTGGTTTAATAATTTTCAACTCAAAAACAGTGAGACCAGCCCTTAATTTCCTTCTACTCATCATCTCACAATTTAATCACTGCATATGTCTTTGAAATGTGGCACTATTTTCCCCACTGGACTTAAGCACTCAGAACTGCACTGAACTGGAGAACAACCGGGAAACCCTCTGCAAGGGTCTTAATTCAAACTAGTTCCTGTATCAGAGGATCCCTGAGAGAGTAAGGAAGTTCTACATTTTCAGGGGTCCTTGAAAGAATATTGGGGATACCTAGCTTTCAGTTATCCCTCTCCTTGTTTTGTAAGAGCCCCATAAGCAGTGTCAGGGATTTTCTGAGCTGACCCAGTTGGAAGCTGTTCTTGTTACGGGCTGGAGCAGACACTGTGGACTGGTGTATCCAAGGGAATTCTCCACCTGTTAAAATTGAGAGTGAGGACTGGATTCTTCTACAGCTGTAACAGACTCCTGCTGCTGGAAGGTCATTATGTATTAGTAGTGTCTCCAAGAAAGAGGAATCAGGGAGTTCCTTTACAGCCAGAACTTCCAAATTTGAAAGACAAAAAGAAATAATTGAAAATCCAGTAACAGGGGCTAGAGCTGGAGCAGTGACTCAGCAGATATAGTGCTTACCTGGCATGTGGAAGGGCCTGGATTCAAACCCTAGCACCACATACACAACTGAGTGTCAGAGAAACAAAGGCCAGATGAAAAAATAAATAAAATTGATTCTCTCTCACCCTCTTAAAAAAAAAAATCCAGTCCAAGCAAATATAATATGATAAAGTAGAGTTCTAGCATATAATATACAGCTAATAAATGATGTCCTTGGTGTCTTTCACACCTGTAGTCCTGTCCTTGTATCAGACACATACAGATGCACTCAAACTGATGTCATAGCAGATGTACGCACAACTGGAGGACATGTATATACATGCTTATATATACAGGATGCCAGACAAATATTTACAGATCATATAACTGAGTGTGGGGGGATCCACAAAACACTAGCTAGGATCCTACCCAAGCAGGTAGAAGCAGAACACTGAAAAGGAAATAAAAAAGGTCAAATTTTGAATTAAAAATTGTTTTTGAACGTTTGAAACAGTGTATTCTCTTATCCCACCAACTCCTAGTCCCTTTTGGCAGAGCTAAGTTATGCATAGTATAACCATTATGCTAAAAACATCTGACACTGATATTTTTGGTGACTTCTGCTTGGGAGAGCCTTGGGGTGGAGTGACAGAGACACTAAATTGCAGGAATGTGAGGCTGATGAGCTGGTGGCAGATGCCATTTATTGAGGGCTAAAAAGTGTTGGGGACTAGGCCAGGCACTTGACACATGTATTTCTAATCTTCACAGCAACTCTGTATGGCAAGGAGTACTTTATTCATTTCAGAGAGGAGGAAAATGAAACTCAAAAGTTAACTAACTTGGGGCTGGAGCGGTGGCTCAGCGGTTTCGGTGCTTGCTTGGCAAGCACGAGGACCCGAGTTCAAACCCCAGCACCATGTAAACAACTAAGTGTTGGAGCAATGAAGGCCATGTGAAAAGCTAAATAAAGTTGTTTCTCTCTTTCTCTGTCTCTCTCACTGTCCCTCTCTCTTTAAGAAAAAAATAAAGTTAACTAACTTGCTCAAGGACACACAGCTGATCAAGTGGTAGAGACTTCAGTTACACAGGTTCTTAGAGGAAAGGATGAAAGAATGTAAGCAATCTCTCTTTTTAGTGAAAGGACTATTGTGAACAATATCATAAGAAGAATATAAATTAACAATGTGAAAACAGTAACTGTTAAACTGGGCAAGTCATCTTGTAGCAAAATGAAAACGATGACCTGAAAAAGATGACCCTAATAGGTTAAAAAACAGAAAACCAAAGCAAAAAAAAACTGGTCAAACAACCAAGTAAACAAAACCCTTTGAAACCAGCTACTTAAAAAAAAGAGAAAAAGTGACAGTCATTTGTCACATTAACCACAGGCATTTTGATAAAATATAGAAAATTGGTATTCTCAATACCGGCAGCATGCTACAAAACCGTTTTGTGTTTATTCAAGGAATTGACTGAAGTTCAACGGAAAAAAAAAGGCAGAAATATAAACTTAAATATCTAGTTTATTTTTGTGATTCAATATTGTTGAAAATTAATTTGGGCTGAATACATGATAGCAAGAAATTATCAAGGCTGGGTTCAGTGGTACATGCCTGTAATCCTGTGACTCAGAAAGCTGAGGCAGGAGGATCACAGTGCAAAGCCAGCCTCAGCAACTTAGCGAGATCCTGTCTCAAAATAAAATTAAAAAAGGGCTGGAGATGTGGCTTAATGGTTGAGTACCCCTGGGTTCAATCTCTGGTAGCAAAAAAAAAAAAATCTATTAAGTATGTTTTATTCTTTTATTTATTTTTGCTGTTAGGGATTGAACCCAGCTGGTTCAACATATGCAAATCAATAAATGTAATTCACCACATAAACAGAATTAAAAACAAAAATCATATAATCATCTCAATTGATGCAGAGAAGGCATTTGATAAAATTCAACACCACTTTATGCTCAAAACTTTGGAAAAGATAGGGATCAAGGGAATATACTTTAACTATGTCAGATCCATTTACAACAGACCCATAGCCAACATTATCCTCAGTGGAGAAAAACTGAAAGCATTTCCAATGAACTCAGGTACTAGACAAGGCTGTCCACTCTCCCCACTCTTGTTCAATATAGTCCTTGAAACCCTTGCCAGAGCTATCAGGCAAGACAAGGAAATCAAAGGTATTCGTATAGGAAAAGAGGAAGCTAAGTTATCTCTATTTGCTGATGACATGATTCTATACCTAGAAGACCTACTAACATCAGCCAGAAAACTCCTAGAGCTTATAGGTGTTTTCAGCAAAGTAGCTGGCTACAAGATCAACTCCAGTAAATCACTAGCGTTTCTTTACTCCAGCAACAAATCTGTAGAAGAAGAAATCAGGAAATCTCTCCCATTCACCATCGCCTCCAAAAAAATGAAATACTTGGGCATTAACCTTACAAAGGATGTTAAGGACCTATTCAAAGAAAACTATCAAACACTAAAAAAAAGAAATTACAGAAGACCTGAGTAGATGGAAAAACATTCCATGCTCATGGTTAGGCAGAATCAATATAATAAAGATGGCCATTCTACCCAAAGCCCTATACAGATTCAATGCAATCCCCATCAAGATACCAACGGCATTCTTCACAGATATAGAAAAAGCAATTCTCAAGTTCATATGGAATAACAGGAGACCCAGACTAGCCAAATCATTACTCTATAGAAAGGAAGAAATAGGGGGTATCTCAATCCCTGACCTGAAATTATACTGCAGAGCCGTAGTAGCAAAAACAGCATGGTATTGGTATCAAAACAGAATTGAAGATCCTGAGACAAAATCCCAAATATTTATTTAACTATTTGATATTTGATAAAGGGGGCAAAAGCATAGTGTGGAAGAAAGATAGCCTGTTCAGCAAATGGTGTTGGACAAACTGGACAGCCATATGTAGACAACTGAAGCTGGATCCTTATCTTTCACCCTGCACAAAAATTAAATCAAAATGGATCAAAGACCTGGATATTAAGCCTACAACTTTAAACTTACTAGAAAAAGAAGTAGGGTTAACACTACAACATATAGGAGTCGGCAGCTACTTCCTTAACAAAACTCTCATGGCTCAAGCTGTAAAATCAAGAATAAATGAATGGGATACAATTAAACTAAAAAGTTTTTGCACAGCTAAAGATCTAGTCAAGAGCATCAAGAGAGAACCTACAGAATGGGAGAAAACTTTTGCCTGCTATACCTCGGACAGAGAGCTAATATCCAGAATATACAGGGAACTAAAGAAACTAAAGTCCAAACTCACAAATAATCCAATCAATAAATGGGCTAAAGAACTCAAAAGGAACTTCTCTCCAGTGGAAGTCCAGAAAGCCCATAAATATATGAGAAAATACTCTACATCATTAGCTATAAGGGAAATGCAAATCAAAACTTCAATGAGATTCCACCTCACTCCTGTTAGAGTGGCAAAAATGAAAAATTCTAACAATAACAGATGCTGGAGGGGCTGTGGGAAAAGAGGAACACTGTTACACTGCTGGTGGGACTGCAAGCTGGTTTAGCCACTATGGAAAGCAGTGTGGAGAATCCTCAAAAAATTAGGGATGGAACCACCTTATGATCCAGCTATCCCACTCCTGGGTATTTTCCCAAAAGAGTTAGAATCAGTGTATTATAGTGATGTGGCTTCCTCAATGTTTATAGCAGCTCAATTTACTATAGCTAGACTATGGAACCAACCCAGATGCCCCTCACTCAACGAGTGGATACAAAAGCTTTGGTACACAATGGAATACTACTCGGCCATTAGAGAAGATGATATTATGGCTTTTGCAGCTAAATGGATGGAGATGGAAAGAATTATGCTCAGTGAAGTATCCCAGTCTCAGAGACTGAAGGGCCGAATGGTATCTCTCATATGTGGAAGCTAGAATACATGGGGAAGCAGTAGGTTAGACGGCTAAGCTAACAATAACTTCAAATTGTATGATTCTCAGCGTTAATAGGGGGATGGCTCCCTAGGTTACTTGGAGGTGTAGGGAGGGGGATAGGGAGGAGGGAGGGTGTATGAAGAACTCCTAGGAGACTGGAGAGTGGGAATATGGGGGAACCATCTCAGAAGCAGATGTCATTCCTCCACGAGATACCCATTTATGCAAGAGTTCTTCTGGGGGAAACAGCAACAGGGGAAACCTAAGATTGTCATCCATGTTTTGGTATTACCCCTGGATAACAAAATATATATATATA
>PVKS010022478.1:0-33671 GCA_004027875.1 Aplodontia rufa | reverse complement strand
CATCATAGATGCTAAGCTACCGCTCCAGCCCCCAATATTTTTTAATGTTGAGACAGGGTCTCCCTAAGTTGCTTAGAGTTCACTAACTTGCTGAGGCAGGTCTTGAAGTTGTAGTTCTCCCTATCTCTGCCTCCAGAGTTGCTGAGATTAAAAGCATGTACCACTGCACCTGGTTTTTTTCCACATTTTTTATTGATGCCTTATGGTTGTATGTAATGATGGGATTTGTTGTTACGTATTCATACATACACAAAGTATAGCAATATAATTTGGATAATATTCTCCAGCACGTCCCACCTCCCACCTCTTGGTCTTTATCCTCTACTGATCTCCCTGTGATTTTTATGAGATCCATCACCCTACCTTTCTTTTTCTTTTTCCTTTCTAGCTTCCTCATAGAATAGAAAAATATCACCCTTGACCTTCTGAGTTTTAACTATTTTGCTTAATATAATGGTATGTAGTTCCTTTTAATTTCCTGCAAGTGAAATAATTTCCTTTTTTATGGCAGAATAAAACTTCGTTGTGTACACATTTGGTTTATCTAATCATCCATTGATGATACCCAGGCTGGTTCCACAGTTGTGCTGCTATAAGTATGGGTATGCATATATCACTTCATACATGAAATTCATAATATTGTAGAGTCATAAATTTGTGACACACAATTGACAAACATTTTGTGCATTAACTGTGCTAAAGTGTTTGGGATTCAAACATATAAGACAGAAGACCCTCTGACAGATTGCAGTAGAGTTGCAGAAAGGGGCAAGCAGAAAAGAAATTACTACATGTTCTATACTTCAATATTGGATGTGAGAGAGTGCCATAGAACCAACCAGAAAGAGTAGCAGTGGGAATGTAGGTAGCAGTAAGAAGATCCAGTTATCAGAACTTCCCTTTGTCAGACTGACTCTAGAATGATTCATAGGAATCATTCAAGCAATGACATGTCATGAAACAGGAATTATGAACCATTGGCGATGCCATGTTAAGGAATAAGAGACCCAAGGTGCACAGAAACATTGACCATCTAGAAATCTGCAATCGTTTGCAACAACTGGAGTTAAAGTTTATGTTTTAAATTGGCAAGAAGCAGGCCAAATTAGTGAAAAGAAACCAAGTCATGAGAGACCAGCCACAAAGATAGAATTTTCCTAAAGATAAAGAGTGATAATGAATGGTTTTAGTGACAATAATCCAATCAGATACATTTATGTGAAAAGTTTATTGACATAGTTATTAGAGTCACATATTGTGTGTGTGTGTGTGTGTGTGTGTGTGTGTGTGTGTGTGAGAGAGAGAGAGAGAGAGAGAGAATTGAGGAAGGGATGAGTAATTATCATACTACCATAACAAATGTTGAAGATCTGAGCTCTGGCAAGACAAATACAAATATAAGAATCATATTTAAGAGCTGTGATTAGAAGAATCTGTTAATTATGAAAGTTCTCCACCTTTCATCTCTCCCTGACCATGAAGGTTTCTACATTTACCTTTACACAATCCTCTATGCTTACTGGAGCAATTTTACAGCTGCCACCTGAGTAGAAGCTGACTCAAAGAAAACCAGTGAACTCTCCAAGGCGCCAAAGGAAAGGAGAACAGTCTGCTCATGGGTAAATTGGGAATGAAATGAAAACGAATGCACAAAAGAAAATAAAAAATAGAAGTTGCTTCCTGGAATAATTTCTGGAGTCAAACATTTTGTATGTTATTTTAATTCTTCCTTTGGATAATGAAGCCTGGAGCTGTCAAATAAGAACAGAAAGTCAGTGAGAATGGACAAATCTGCTAATCTATTTGATGGGAAAGGAAGGAAAAAACAAAGGGAAAGGCCAGAAGGGAAAATGGAAAGGGAATTAGTGAAGGAAATCAGTATTTCTAAGACTACCTATCTTTCTTTCTTCTTTCTTTTTCTCTGTTTTTTTTTTCTTTTCTTGTAATCAGAAATTGAACGTATGGGAGTTTAACCACTGAACCACATCGCCAGCTCTTTTTTAATTACTTATTTGGAGATAGGGTCTTGCTAAGTTGCTTGGGGCCTCACTAAGTTGCTTAGGCTGACTTTGAACTCACAATCTTCCTGCATCAACCTTCCGCGTCTCCGTGACTAGGGGCGTGTGCCACTGTACCAAGCTCCAAGAATATTTTTCAAAATGAAATATTTGAGTATAATTTAGATTGTGTGAATTAGAGGGAAATTTCAAGTTCCAAAATTACAGTGGACAATTTCTGTGATGGATGTTAGAATTTCTACATTATAGGTAGAATAATTCTGGACAGATCATTCAAAATTATTTAAATATACATTCAAATGAAATTTTAATATACAGTCATATATTTAAATCTTCTTGTGGGGGAAGAAGTCCATTTATTTTGTTGTATTCTGTAATCAGAACTGAAGATCTCTGTGAGGAAATTATGAGATAGCACATTTGTTACCAAAACTGGGAAAAATGTTTTTATCCACATGGTCGTAGTTTTATTGTTCCACCTAATTATATAAGTAATACATTCTAATTGCTTGCAAAATGAAGAAATTCATAGGAAGAAAAATAAAAATATTTTGAAATCTCAAAACAAAAAGTTTATAACTGATTATCTTCCATATTCCCCACACTTACAGTTTAGCTAAATGGGAACATTATTTGCAGTGTTTACATCAAGGGTAAAATTTTTACATATAGCCTTAGATATGACTCACTCTCCCCCTCTTCCTTCTTCTATCTAGTCTTACCTCTGCCAGGTAACCAGAATCAATGGACTATTTAAATCCATGTATAATCTCAGTCTTTTTCTCCTATTATTTTCTCTGCCATATTCTTCTTTCCAGGGATACTGATGGGAGATCTGATTCCATCTGATAAGTTTATCTATGCTTATTTTTGGTCTAGCAGTTCACAAAATTTTTCTCTGGAAATTTACCATAATATGCCTATTTTCTGGTTTGTGATTTTGTTTTTGTTGTAGTTGATGCTTTTGAAATAATACTGTCTAGAACTAGACTTTCCATGATATAAGACTAAATAATTCTTTAAATAAATACTACTATAGTTTGAGTTTCTGCCTCTTCTCTGAGTTAATTTTTTTTTCTTGTGTGACTGGATTTACCTTTTCTGTTTTGTGGCTCTGTCATCTCTTTTCTATGGTTGATTTTCCCTTGATTATCTTTATCTTGTTACATGTTTACTGTATGTGTTGAGATCCATCTTGATTCTCATCAGTGTCCTTCTTGTCTTTTGGCTCCTGAAGTTCTTAAATCTTCATGATGAATTTATGAGAGTACATGTGGTTTTCTTTCTTCCTGCTTTCCTTCCTTCCTCCCTCCCTTCCTTCTTTTTGTATTTCTTTTCCTCTTTATTAAAGTTACCATACCATCTTTGTCCTTGGCACTTTACTGGGAGCCACCCATTCTAGTCCTGTTATTCCCTTTCCCATTCCTGGGGTCTCAGTTGCCTTCTTTCTCTCCCACATCTTCTCATGCATCTGGTGATACTTGGAACAGGTCAAGCTGTAGGAAGCCTCCAGAGAAAACAAATCTGCAAATGTGGGTGAGGTCAGCAGCAGTATCTTCTGCCTAATCATGTGTCAGCTCTAAGCTGGCTGTCCTCCACCAAGCAGCCCCTAGCTTCCATACTACTGGGGTCTCAAGACCTAGGCAAATCTTAAGCTCAGAGATGGACAGAACTCAACTGACGTGGGCAATTTTCAGAGCATTTTTTACCAAGCCAGGGAGCCTCAGAAGGTTCTCTTTTTAAGGAGTAGACTGCCGCATATGGCCATGTAGAATGCTTATGGCTCAACCTTAGGGGACATGATGCCCATGGATTCTGATGGCGGTGACAACTGTAGTGCAGTGGCCCTGACCATTGGACCAGGGAGAGTTGGAGCTCCACCTTAGTCCCTCTGCCCTGTTCCAGCCTTCCAGTGTGGTCCACAGACCATTAAGGTCACTGTCTCTATGACAGATTGCAAGTGCCCCCCCCCTTACAAATAGAGTCAGCCTGTCAATCTTGTGCTAGGCCTCTCAGCCTTTAAAATATAGGAGGGTCTCTAGAAAGCAGTTTCAGCTAACATCTTCTCAGAATCCTCTCTTGCTTTAGCAAGAACCACAGAGGAAAGCTCAGGGGAAAAAATTGTTTCTGCTATCTGAAAATATTCTTAAAGATGAATTTCAATGTCTTCTAAAATAAATAATTCCTATTATCAAGAGTTAACTTTAAAAAGTTTTAATAATGTTCTATCACTGTTTAATAATTATCGGAAATAAGTAGTCATGGAGCACTTGTGAATTTCTTTCCAATTTTATGTCTTTATTAGAGCATTGGATACAATATTATTTTCTTAACCCAATTACTCATTATTTGTAAAAGTATGAAGTATAATAAGTGAATAGCAACTTTTATCATCCCCTTTAAAAGAATAAAAGACTTCTTATAAATAAAACACTTTTAAAAGTTACTTAATAATGCAATAGTACTTAACTTAGAACTATATACAATGAACTCCTTTTTAGTCTAACATTCCCACTCACCAAACATTTGAGAATGTAAAAAATTGAATATATTGTACAATGCAATGAGGCTTTTCTCCCCTTCTTTTCCACTTTATCTTTTTTTAATTGCAAATATAATATAGGCTATAGTTAAATAAAATTGTACAAAATGAGAAGAAACTTTCCCATCCCAAATGCAGAATGACAATCCTTGCCCTTAAAAGAAATAACTTTTAAGAAACCAAGTTTATGAATTATTTCAACTGTGTAGCTGTAGCAGAGCTTCAAGGAAATTTGATTATAAAATACTCTACAACATTTAGGTACTCTATTATATACATCCACCAAACACAAACAGAAACCTCAATAAATCCTCTTTGCTCTCCAAATTACATTCAAACTCCTTTGCTTAGTATTCAGTCTCCACAGTCTGACCTTAATTTATCTTTTCAGCGGATCTCCAACTGCTTCTTAATTATGTAGTGCACTCATCAGACTGAATATTGTATGAAGCTGCTCATGCTTTTTTAATCTCTGAAATCCTTTCTCTTTCACTAACCATTAAAATGCTACCACCTCCATAAAATGTACTGGATACCATAAAGAGATTGTACATCCCCTCCTATGACTTCCCATAATATATTACAAGTAGAAACATAGCATTTACATAAATAACCATGTGAACCTTTAACAAGGTATTGCATTAAATAGATTCTTGCTTTAGACTTGTTTGTAATTATGGTAATAGTTATCTTTTGGTAAAATTTACACTCTCAGAATAATCTACTTATTTTACATTTTTCACCCTGGAGCTCCTATTTAACAATAGACACACATAAGTTCAACCTTGCTGAACACAATAAAGCCTAAGATCATTTCATCATCTTCCTTAGGAAACAGATTTATTAAAAAATCAACTCACCTGCACATTAGCATATGCCTTGGTCAGATGCTGCAAAAATGGTGCACAATCTGCCTCTTTCCAGAACTGGAATATTGTCAGAGAGCGTATAATATTTTAAGATATCAACTGAAATATGTCATTTTGATTTTATGATTTACGTAATTTTTTTCATTTTCTGGTTTTCGTGTACACCCTTCATTTGCTTCAGAAATATCTTTTTTAAATATTTGTCTAACAGGTCATTTTAATCACATATACCTTAAAATAAAAATTTACCATTTGCATAATTTCTATATTTACCTGGCATATGGAAGCATTCTGAAAAATGTAAGTAATGTATTCATACAAGGTGTCTGATATTTGAGAATCATTTTAACTATCTCATTGACCTTTCATTTCCACATCTTCATTCTCAAAACTTATGGTACTCACTTTTTTGTCTCACTCTTTAAGGTCTTAAAATTAAGCAGAAACAGAGTATGTATTTTCTATTTGTGACCTTTGGCTCTTTCAAACCAGTATGACTAGAAGCAAATGGATAAGGTTTCTTTTCAGAGTGGCAAGAATAAGTAAGTCATAAGGTCACCAGTTATTCATTGCTATTTAGAATTTTGTAGTAGAAATATGATAGACTGAAGAAAGAAAATATACCGCTCCCCCCCCACCTCATTGCTTTCAAAAAAGCCATGGACTTCTCTGAGTTTCCATGTACTTATTTATAAAATATTTGTTGCAGTTTGATAAGTAAGAATTATAAGAATTCTTCTAAGTTTATAAGAATAAACACTATGCTTGACATACGTAGATAGATATTTACTGAGTAACATTGGCTATTTCTAGTAGGAAATCTGTTTATTTTTTTCTTGTGTATCAGAAGATATTCATTACTGGAAATGATTAATAGGAGAAAAATGCTATTCTTCCAATTTGTTTTTAGTCATGGCATTAGTGTATGTTGGACCACTTAGACTCCAGTCAAATCATTTCTCCATGTGAACAAGGTAGTCAAATTACAAGTCCAATATGAAAAGACAAAACCTTCATATTCCAAAGTTTGCAAACTGAGAAGTGTCATCAATGGATGATTTTGGATGACTATTTGGAATATTGTAGATTCTGTAAAAGTGAAAATTGATATTACTGGGAATAATTCCCCCTACAGTATTGGTTAGATACTTTAATGATTCAATTAACTCATGACCATGACTTTATTGGCACAGTTCTTTAACCAAGCAAAGGAAGCTATTACATCAACGCATTCTTGTCATTATCAAAAATAATTCTATCAATAATATAGACCTGGTTATCTATATCCATGGAAAACATGTTAACACATTCTTATATGTAAATATCTATGAATATATATAGATATGTATATTCGTATATGTGTGTGTTTTACTTTCCAAAGACACTTCAGATCGGTCAATGATATCTAACGTAATGTAATTGTAATTTTAACTTCAATTTTCTCCCATTTCAGCATTTATTTTTATTAATCAATGTAGCAATGGGAGAGTTTTGTTTTTTCTCCCATGGAATCATGGCTAAGAAATCCAAGGAAATAGAAATCTTCCTTTTGTTTTCATTGGTATTGCCAAAAAATTTAAAAATATGAAGAATAACTGATAGAAATACAACTCTAGAAAAAACCTGGTCCATGGCAACACTTAGGCTCATGGCAGAGAAGAACCCCTCTTCATCCATTAAAACCTCCATTCATGCCCTTTCCTTGAGGTAGTAGGTCCAGAACCCATAAGTACAATGCATCATGGTGCAGAAACTTATGTCTGATCATGACTCTCAAGCATATGTGTATGTGCAGAATAAGAGAGAGAAATCTACAAGATAACTTGTAAAGTTTGAATAAATTTATTCACTTAGATCCACAAAAACAGGAGAAAGTATGGGTTTCTACCATTCATAACATGTGACCACAGCCCCTAGAAACTGTGGCTTAACTTGATGAGCCAAAATTTGCTGATTGGGTCACCAATTTAATACCCAGTGTATGTGTGTGTTGGGGGTGTGTGTGTAGAGTGAAAGAGTTTGGGTCAAAAAGTTAACTTTCTACTTTTATGATATACTAAAATTTTCAAATATGTGAGAATAGCATTGTATAGATTAACAACATTATATTTTCTTTCATCCATATCGTGCAATTTCAGGAAACAAAATGAATCATCTCTAAGTTTATCTTTTTCATTTCATCATTGGGTATATATTGGGTACCTTCTGTATGCTGATCAGAGTGTAAGGAACTCAGAAGTCTCCTACCCTTAAGGGAAAAAGAGAATACCTGTTTAGGCAACTGTACACTGGGCTTGATGAGGCACTTTAACAGCAGCATCTCATTGAAGTCTGGCAACTCCAGGAAATGGGTGTTGTCATTCCAGTTCACAGATGAGGCAAGAGACTCACGAAGATCCATAACTTGTTTAGTAGTGGGAGCCATAACTCAGTTTAGTGTTGTCTAAGTGAACAATTTGGATTCTTGCCACAAGAATGTAGTGGGGACAAGAAACTGCTAAGATAAGTTGGTGGACAGCATAGGGCAGCAGATTATAAAGAATGCACTGAATGGTTAGGGTGGGTGGTGGGCCTGGAGAGGGAAGGGCTGGCTCTTCCCGAGAGATGTGCTGAAAGAGGCAGCCCTGAGACCCAGGGCAGGGGTGCAGGAAGATGTGCCATTTGATGTTGACCTTGGGCAGGAGTGAATCTGAGGGAAGACAGTGGCAGACAGCGAGCCCTGAGGTCAGCTGGATGGGCTTGGGACTGAGGTATGGGAAGTCCCAAAGATCTCTCTAGGCCTCATGAGTGGCAGTAGGAAACCACTTACTGGGTTTCCTCTGTATAAGTTGATTTTTAAGTTTGTTTTTCTTTCTCTCTTTCTTTCTTTTTTATTTTTTTACTTGTAAAGAAATCATCCCATTTTTATTTGTTAGAATAAAACAATAAGTTTTTTTTTTTAAAGAGAGAGGGACAGTGAGAGAGACAGAGAAAGAGAGAAACAACTTTATTTAGTTTTTCACATGGCCTTAGTTGCTCCAACGCTTAGTTGGGTACGTGGTGCTGGGGTTTGAACCCAGGTCCTCGTGCTTGCCTGGCAAGTGCCGAAACCGCCGAGCCACCGCTCCAGCCCCAACATAACTTCTTTATACTAATTTATCACCAACAACCATATGCCTATTTTATAGCCTATAGAAACTCATATAATGTAATATACAGATGTATAAATTATAAATTCTTAAAAGAGGTTCATAGTCCAAATGAATATGCTCTCTTCAGGTTGGAAGTTGTACAGTATCACCATCCTATGGTATTATTCCCATTGTGTGATTAGCTCTTCAAAATTCTAATTACTTTATTGAATAATCTCAAGTCTTTATCATTTTCAGTATCATTTTCTGTGGTTGAATTGAATAATAACCATTATTCATAATTCCATTAATTACTGCTTTTGACTAAAAAACCTCATTGCTGCAACTAATGGACCTCTTCCGTGCTTATTAACACACTACCTTAAATACAACACTCATGTCTGCTAGCAAGATGCACTTTTACTTTCCCAGTACCTGATGTGCCCATCAATAGTATTTTTAACCTAAGAAAGTAAGAGCTGCTTGAATTGCTGTGTATTTAGTTTAATCATCAAAGCTTTCACAGAGCTCAATAATTGTGTTCTTCTTATCCAAATGAATTATCCTTTTCCAGTATGTTTTTTAAGAGAAGTATACCAAATATTAAAGAAACAAAATGGGAAACATTGAAAATCATTAGTTAAATAGTAGAATTATTTTTAGTTTTAATTATATTGACCAAGAATACTACATTTTATCCAGTTAAGTGTTCATATTTTTTAAGTGTTGTACTATTGAAAAACAGACAACTGTTGTATAATGTGCTTCTTCAGTGTGATTTGGGAGTTCTTAGGGAAGGGAAAGCCAGCCAGAAGTTGTGTTTCCTTGGACTTTGGACTTCTGTGAATTGAGAGTCTGCAAAACACACATCAGCATTTCTCAAAATGGAAAAATACAACAACTATTTTTCGTGATTTGTGATTTGATGTGATTTTAGAGTAATTCCTTTTGTACTAAATCCAGTACTACATAAGACAATATAAATTTTTCATCATGTATGTAATACCTAAAACTACTTCCTATAAAACTGAAATATAATTTTAAAACTCTAATTTTCACAATTTTGCAAATAGCTGCTTTTCAGTGTCTTTTCGAGCTGCAATGTTTATTCTGGAATCTTTTTTCTGGCCTTTTACTTCATGACATCTGGTAAACTTTACTGATAATCAAGACTGAATAATTTAAAACATCTACAATCAGTATGTAATCAAATCTGATAAAAAATTTACTCATGCTTATTACATTCCTATATATTTTTTCAAAAGACCTATTTTAAGAATTGCTATTTAAAACCTTATTTTGTAGATGTTTAACTAGAAATGTTCTTTTTGTTATCAATACCCCAGAATAAATAGTAATATTCAAAATAATCAGGTGTTGATGATGGCATTTAAAATGCAAGTCTTTATTTTTTATTTTCTTTTGTTCTTGCTTTCAGTCTGATACTGCTTTGGGGATTAATATGAACATTTTAAGGGAAAAAAGCTGCATTCTGCAGTCACTTCTAAATACTTGGCATCGAAAATGTTTCTAAATGAAAATTAATTGCTTTTCATAAAAAAGGACATTTTACAAGACTGTGTAATCATATTAGAATAATGACTGGCCTCACTAATGGAAATTAAATGTGATACTGGGTGTTCTGGCAGTGTGGCCTGGGAGCTAGGTTTGCATGTAAAAGTATAATTTCTGTCCCCACTGAGTGGATTTTGAATCTCAAAATAATTAGTTCTGTCAAATAATTAATTTTGTTGACAGGACTATGTTGAGAATATACAACCTCACACACATATATTATAATTATTCAGAATGACAAGATGATAGAAAACAATAATCTTCAATTCTGGCTGTCAAACTTGATCAGATCACTTCTTTTAGTACTTTTGAGATTCATATTAATAACCTTGAATGTAGCATATAAGTCATCATCTCTAGTGCTGGTCACATATATAGAATATTTATTGTTATCATTGTGTGTGTGCTTCATGAGTCTATGTGCAGGAAACACTACTGATTGTACAGAACACTCTTTGCTGACGCACTTTAAGAAAATGCAGCTATGCAAATTTTTGTGTATATTTTATTTATATTAATTTTTTACTCATGAGTAACTATATTATGTTTTAAGTTTGTTTTGCTGTGATTTGAATCTTCTCCATATTTGCAAGTATATTGTGATAAGCAGCTCCATAATTACTTTTTTGCATTGGTACATCATTGTCTTGTGTAGTGAAGGGATTCGTTGCTTCACTTTCATACATACGTAGGTAATAACAGAGTAGCTTAAACTTGATCCTTGTACAGGGTCTTCCCCCTTCACTCATTCCCGGATCTCACATCTCCTTTCTAATGCCCCCATGTTACAATACAAATGACCATAAACATGTATTTTAATCATTGAAATTGCTAGATTTATATGCCTGCCTGTGTATATTTGGGCTTCTCATGGAAGTTGAGTGTTCTCTACAGTATTGATCACCCCCTTTTCCCTCCCTCTCTTTCCTCTCTTTCTCCTTTGCCCCTCCCTCCCTTCATAGCTATAGTTCCCATATCTTATGTGTTACTTCAAATTTGGTGACTCTATTAGATAAACTTGACTAACTTTCATCCTATCTTAGGTTTTATTCTAGCTTCCACATATGAGATAAAGTATTTGACCCTTAAGTCTCTGGGTTTGGTTTGTTTCATTCAGCATAATTTTTCCATTTCCATCCATTTGCCTGCAAAAGCCATGGTGTTATTCTTTCTAATGACTGAGTAGAACTCCATTTTGTGTGTGAATATATGTGTGTGTGTGTGTGTGTGTGTGTACACACATATATATGCTATTCATCTGGCAAATAGCATCTAGGTTGTTTCCATAATTTAGCTATTATAAATTTAGCTGCTATAAGCATAATTACTTTTGTTATGGTAGCACCAACAATGTCCTGTGACATTAGAATAACACCATTCTCTGGGTCTTCTGGTATGTTTCTAAATATCATCTTCCTTGCTTTTCTTTCATTTGTTCTAAACAAATCACCATGCTGCTGTTAATATTTTAAGTATTTCCATTTACCCAGGTTTTGTAATAATTGCATTCATCTCCACTCCACCTTTATCAGAAAAGGGATACCATCCCAAATTTTACAAGTAGTATAAATGAAGATCAGGAAAGTAAAATAACATTCTGAAAGACACACAGCTAATGGAAAATACACCATATGTTGAACCAAGACCTCCTGATTCCAGATTCTATGTTCTCAGTATTCTGTTGTTGCTTCTTTGTTTATAACTTGAAACTTTTTCAAACTTGACCCATCAATAATTATTATGAAGTGTACAATTCAAAAATGTTATATTTTAAGTATTAATAATCAAAATATTATGAGAAATATTATTTTATTAAATTTCTGAGATTTTGTAAATGTTTTTAGTTATGCTAAGTGAAATAATGCTTTTCCTTAGTAAAAGGAGCTCAAGTGGTTCGTTTTCCTGATTATCATAAGGATTAAAAAGAGAAGTTTTCAAATAAAAAGATATGTTACATTGGTTCAAAAGGGAGTTTGTATTTTATTTAAAATGCAAATTAAATTATTGAGCAGATTTTTTAAAAATTCACATTTATGCAATGTTACGTTTCTATTGTTTAGTTGAATTTTACCTAGTTGAGATATCATTTTTGGATTGAATTCTTTTAGCCTAAATCAATCTGATTTTTAAATTTTCAGGATATCCAATATATTAGTTTCCTTACAAGGTAATATCTGAAATTTGTCACATAGCAGGGCTCAAATAAACCCCAAATTTTATATACTTATGTGATCAGCATAAGGCTGTTTCCCAGCTGTTATTTATCTAGAAAGTGTACCTGTACTTTGAGAAACTATCTAGAACACATTGTAGAATTAGATTTCTTTTTCACTGACCTGGTAAGTTAATGATGATGAAGTTTAAATTGAACTTTATGTTTCTTTTCTGCCCATTCCATGTTCCATCTCTTTCTCCTAATATAAACAGCAACAAATTATATAATTACTGTCTGCGAAGCTCATCTTTCATATATACAATTCATCTTTCAATTATAAAATTATAATTATTTGAGTGGAAGGTTTTATTTTTCCTTATTGACTGCATGTGCACAGAATTGAATTAATAATCATTATTAGCTTGTGAAATGCAGGTATCATTGGTGCATGCAAGACTTACTTAATCTATTTAATTGTTTCAAAGTCTAATTAAGGATTCTTTAAGTGTGTAGTTCTATAAGGAAGCAACACACAGAAATCGTGGCTGGGTAAGATAAACTATTAGACTTTCAGTCTGAAATTCAGGCTGTGGCATATGGGTAACATCTTGCAATTAGGAGGAAATAAAAAGGTCTACCTAACTACAAAATATATTAATTTGCCATCAAGGATGGATTGTCAAGTCTCATTAAGTACATAGGGTTTTTGTTTGTCCCTGTTACTCTGTGACACTGGAGATAAGCCTGAGTGACTTTATAGCTACCAGAGGTTTATTTTCCCTCCAATGGCAGGGCAGATGTTTGGCAAGAGAAGTTCTCACCCTGCCTCGACAGAAGCTAGCTCACAATCGAGTTTCTGGACACTGGTGAAGACAATTACAAGTAGTGTATTTGAGTTTGCACTTGCTCAATAATTATTAGGACCTGAGGATAGTAGATTTGACAAATACCTGAACTGCGTTGCATATTTTTCCTTTGGCAAGTCTTGTATACATTTCTAATCCTTTCTGGAGGAGGAAGATTAAGGATATATTTTATCAGCTGATACCTGGCCATAGATCAATGACTGACATTTATAAGATTCTGCACTGAAGAATTTAAATAAAAACTCATTAACTTGATACCTTACAGTCAATGTACTCTTGTTGCTATTATTGTAAAGGGAAATGATTCAGAGGAAAACATGTTAGACAAAGTAAAAGGTCCTACAGTACTTCAGAAACACTTTTTTAATCAGAGATTGTTATCCCATGGGGTAGAATTCTAATACTATGTGATGTTCAAGCTAACATACCTTGAGAGAAAATAAGATCATTTAATTCATGAATGTGGTAGACACTTATCACAGTGACTTAGACTAATATCAATACAATGATCAATTTAACTCAGTGGATTGTACTAAGATGGACCGCAAGTAGGAGTTTTATATAGTGCTGAGTTAAGTGTTAGCTGGTCTTAGATTTCACCCTTTAGCTGTATGATCAATACCAGTTGACTTTCAGCTTAGTTGTGTTCTGTGTAAAATGGAGCCAATAATACAATTCCCATTTTCTTCACAAAGCTTATGTAAGGATCAAAGAGATAATAGTGAAACATTTTGTGTGGTCCAAATTGCTATATAAATATTAAACATGATTTACATAAAAAACTCGAAAGGAAGCACAGTTTGATATATATGCTGATAATTAACATTTATTACATAAGTACCATATGCCATGCACTGTAAAAGTTATCTGTAATTTCTTTTTGGAAAAGAGATGAAATTTTCAAAGTTTTCACTATGATTTGGTTTGAACCAACTAAATGGGCAATCCATTCAACGTGGAGGAAATAAGGAATGCAAAGTTGTTAATCATTCTGACTTAGATCTTGATTCTCAGGATGCTATTCCCATTTTACCAGGCTGACTTAGCCCTGGAGCTAGAGGTACCAAGTGAAGAAGTACAATGCTGCTCCTAAAACTAATGATACTCAGGATTCTGTTGCCAATGAGGTATCATGAGAACTATAGATGGGTTGAAGTGTTTGAACATTTTGTTTGACCTGCAATGTGCTTAAATTTTATAATAGGTGTCTGTCTTGGTCCATTTCTGCTAGTATAACAAAATATCTGAGATCAGGTAATTTATAAAGAACAGAAATTTATTTCTCAAGTCTGGGACTTCCAAGCTCAAAGTTTGCTGTCTGGTACGGACCTGGTTTTGCTTCCAAGTCAACAATTTGAACACTGTGTCCTCACATGGGGCACAAGATGGACAGCCAGAAGGGCCTACATTGTGCCTTCCAGCTCATCATAAGATCACTCATGCCCCTCACAGGTGCTCTGCCTTTACACCTTAATCACCCCTGGAAAGCCCCACTTCTTAATGCTGTCACATTGGGGTATAAGTTCCAACACAGGAATTTTGGATGAGTACATACATTCAAACCAAAGTAGCACTAGTTTCACCTCAATCTAATAATAGACATTATGTGATTTTTGCCCAAATTATGAGTAGCCTTGTGTGTGGATTGTGGCCTGCAGATGTGAACTACACCAGAGACATAGTTTTGCAGGTGGTGGTGTTATTATAGATCAAAAAGTCCTCAAGAGAGCCCTTGTAGTTCTCGCAGATGGTTCCCTAGAAGTGGCTGTTATCTGTTAAGTGTTTTATAGAACCTTGGGGATAATCAGATAACACTACAAAAAAACGCTTGCTGAATATGCAGTTGAGAAGAGAGTATCGGCACACTTTAAAAATCATTTTGGCTTCTGGACGTTCATGCCTATAAAAACCACTTATATATTTTCAATACCTATATTTTTCTGTATAAATCTTTGCAAAATTGAGGTCATTAGTGTTTGTGTTTATGATCCTAAGTGATATTCAATTTTGTCTTACTGAATAAGCTTCACAGCTATCAACTAAACAATAGCTCCATAGTTATTATTTCTAAATATACTTTAGTAAAAGACAGGCTTCTACCTCACACAATAGAGAGAACCACCCCTTGTCCATTTTTTAAAACATAGCTTTGCTTTCCTATTTGAATCTATTGTGTACAGTAGTACAACCATGCTTTTGCATAAAGGAATGCTTTTGTATGCCATCTTAAAATATTGAATTCCATTTGAAATAAGAATTGCATATTCCTTAATTCATTAGTAGGTTTATATTTTTAATGCTAGTCTTAAAAATTATGAGAGGTTTAAAATCATATCATTTTTAATAGCAGTCCAAAGTATTTCCTACATATCTCTAATTTTCAAGATTGTGCTTCTCTTCTTTCTAGAAATATGTTTGTGTAATTCAACCTATTTAATGTACATAGGTAGGTCCTCATTTGATTTTGATTGTTATTCATGCCACAAAGAGCAACAATCCCTCTGCAAGTAAAGTACAACAAAATTTCTGCATATATAGTATAGAAGTATGGAATAAATTTTCAGTTGACACCAGGATAAAACCTATTTCTTGCCCATGAGTTATGACAAAGCCTCTTACATATGTTAACCTACCAGAAAGATTTTCTTCTCCAGGAGAATCTGACTTCTTCATTTCAAGAGTTTGACTCTCAACAAAATTCATCGAGTTATCATTGAAAGTAATGCATTGGCCAATGAATATTGTTTTATAAAATTATTTCAATATTATAAAAATAATTCAATTGATATTTGGTTGATGAGGGGTGGAGGTTGGGGTAGTAGTGTTGATATGGATGTATATATTGAATTCAGTTAGTAATATTGGTAAGAAATTTAAAAAATTAGTAGACATCTACAAACCTATTCATTTATCTTTTGGACAATTATGTATGCATTAATGAACTCAGTAAGAATTAAGTCTGAATATATTTAAAACTCTAAATTAAATTATGTTAAACTAGAGTTAAAACATACTACATATACACATAATGTACAATAGATGTCATCCCAAATTTGACTAAAAAAGTAAGGCAAACAAGACAAGCATGAGTTGATAGATGTAAGCCAGAAGTAGTTCACTGTGTTCCTATACAATTTTCTAAAAATCAAATGTAAAATCAGTTTATTTCTACTTGCAAAGTTTGCATAACACATTGACCAGATATTTAAATTTCCTAAATGAAATCAGTCTGGAGAAAACTACTTTGTTGCTTCTGTTTTAAAGCTGCATGATCTATCTCAGCATAACAATTTTCAGAATTTAAATAATAATACACTCAGAATAATTTACATGCGAAGTTTATTTTGAAACTCTCCAGTGACAACTGTATTATAACCAAAATTAATGTCAAGAAGTCATGAAAAGTTATAAGTGTCTTTAATATGAAGAACAGAAGATTTCCACAGCAGATAGGGGACTCAATTCTTTTCTCCTCTTCACTGGGGTAGATTTCCCTAGTTTTCGAGTACACATAAGATATCCCAAGGTCGCTTTAGTTGGGATCTAGGTTTCAGATTGTTCTGAGAGATACAGATCTTTTCTGGCCATTCCATCTTGGTTTAGTATGGACATATTTAGACTATAAACCAGATCTATTCATTTATCAAGTGAATATCAATGTCTATCCATGTCATCTGCTTTGATGCTAACAGAAGCTAATAAAAACGCGTCTGGTATACAAATGGATAAATACATTCTGCAATGAGCTGGCCCAACACCGGAATCTGTTCTTCCCAAAAGCACCCTGTTATTTGATTGCCAGTATCTCATATAAATTTGTTTAAAAAGAGCCCTGACCAACACAGTTCCCTGAGTTCATGAAAGGCACACTCCAAATAAAGCTTACAGCCATGTAACCTGGCCCCTGGAGAGGGTATTAAAAACCTTGAGTGTAAAATCAAAGATGCACTGAGAATATGAAAGACATCCATAAGACTCTATGTATAAGCCCAAACACCATGACTTCCATAACATCATTTCCTTATTATGTACACATCAATGTTAACCAAGAGCTAGGTCATACCACCAAAGCAAGATACCTGTAGGCTCACAACTTCACATGAGCACAATGTAAATATCAACCAGTGCTGTGATATGTGAAAGAAAACACCCTCCAATAACGTTGTTCACGAAGATTTCTGTTGAGACCAATGTTGATATTGCAACGGCCTCAGATAAACTATTATTATCAGAGTCCATGCTACATCTCTAAAGAAGTCTGCTAATACATTTTAGAAAGGAACTGATGTAAAACACTAGGAATCAATATCCAAATTTAGTTCCATAAAAGTTATCAGATAACCAGAAAATTGCCTGAGAATGTAGAAGTTGTCATGAAGAAATGTAAATCATCCTTAAATCAACCCAATATACCTGATAACATATAAAAATTCTTTCAATGAAAAAAAACATTCTAGGGCATGAATTTCTAACATTTGCATATATTCTAAATAATAACTAAGCTAAAAGTCTTAATCCCTTCCTGTGTGCCAAATACTGTGCTTGATGTTCTACTACATCTCATTTAAACCTCTCAAAGTCATATGAGTATTTCCTAGGGCATTTCTAAATTATAGATAGAAAACAGAATCAGAGAGGTCACAAAACTACCCTAAGTTAGCAAGAAAGAGGCAGAGCTTTGAACTGAAATCCTTTTTTGCATAATCTTGATAGACAAATATTCTTAAAAATTTAGGCAGATTACTCTCTCCAAGTTTGAACATCTTCTATATTATTCTAATTATGCTAATGTTAAAAGTCATTGCAAAGTCTGTGTGGGGACTACAAATATTCAGTGAATTAAAACACTTCAGTGGCTTTAATTATCTCATACCTATAGTCACACTTGCTTATTTCTTGAGTAAGATCATACCAGTTCTTAAACTTGACTAAGTGTTAAATGGATGATCATTGATAACAACACTATAGTTCTTATCCAGAGAGGAACATACATAATTTTAAATCCCTTTATTTCTTAAATTTTTTTCTAATGTTTTACAGATTCTGCCTTGTACAATAGCTAAGGGCAGGGGAGAAGTGGAAGTCTTATTTATCATTGTGGCTAGTGCATCTGCAGGGATAGGATCTATTCCACTGAGAAATTATGTTCTGAGTCAGTTATTTGCAACACCTCCACTGCTAGATGCTATCATTTGTGACACCACATCTACATTCATAGCAGTTGAGTTCAAGAAATTTGTAAATAGGGACTTTATCTGATGTACATGTACAAAAGGAATTTTCCCTATACCTTTTTTCTTTGCTACTTAATGCAATCCCAAACATTTCAGTTTGTGGAAGGAAATTCACCATCATACCTCTTGTGGGACATTTATTTATATTTTAGGGGAGTACAGGAAATTTGGGGGGAGTGGTTGTGAGATTTAAGACCTTTCACTCCAGGGCCATTCTGCTAAAATCACATCAATAATGATTGAAAGTTGTTCATCTCTGCAGGCCTTTTAGTAGACTACATGAAATCACTTAGTGGTCCAAATTTAACTCCTGAGGGAAATGTCATGACTGACAGTTTGAACAAAGAGGACAAGAATGGAAGAGACTGTTAACTAGCGTGAGTGAATTTCTCCTATGGGTATAGAAATGTTTACCTCCTAAAATTTAGTTTTAAGTGAGGTGAGAGTTTTAAAATGGAGAAAGATGTTTTGTTCAGTGAATGGATATGGTGAATAAAGCAGATTTCTTTCTTTTTTGATTTTTATTAGATAAACATGGTCTTACAATTAGGAGGGGTTCTTTGTCAAACAATCAAGAACAAAAGTGTAAAGACAGAACAAGCCAATACTGGTGCCAGACCATGGTTTCTCCCCTTTCAGTTCCCCATGGTTCCATATTTCACTCTACTGAAGCCCCAAGTTAATTGGACTTCTCCTGGAAGTCAGAGATTCCCCTCAGATTAGATTCCCCCATATTACCTACCTCTGGTCTCCTTGATTTCCTTCCTATTCCCTTCCCCCTTCACAACCCCCCCTCCTTAAACCCCTCCTTACAACCCCCAGGAACCTAGGCAAGGTTCCCCATGATCATGTAAGAATTCATACATGCTGAGGTAATTGTTAGGTTGGCCATCTATCGTACTATTTCCGCTTATATTCTAGCTTCCACAAATGAGAGAAAATATTTAGCCCTTGAGTTTGGGATACTTCACTTAGCAAAATTTTTTCCATCTCCATCCATTTGGCTGCAAATGCCATAATATTGTTTTCTCTAATAGCTGAGTAGCATTCCATTGTATATATGTACCAAAGTTTTGGATCCATTCATCAAGTGAGGGGATCTGGGTTCGTTCCATAATTTACCTATAGTAATTTGAGCTGCTATAAACATTGATTAAGCTGTATCTCTATAGTAAGACAATTCTAGCTCTTTTGGGAAGATACCCAGGAATGGGATAGCTGGGTCAAAAGGAAGTTTCTGCCCTAAGTTTTTGAGGAGTCTCCACACTGCTTTCCAGAGTGGCTATACCAGTTTGCAGTCTCACCAGCAATGTAATAGTGCTCCTCTTTTCCCACAGCCCCTCCAGCACCAGTCATTGTTTGCATTCTTCAATTTGCCACTCTGACCGGAATGAGGTGGAATCTCAGTGAAGTTTTGATTTGCATTTCTCTTATTGCTAGTAATGTAGAGCATACCTTTAACTATCTGATATTTGATAAAGGGGGCAAAAGCATAGTGTGGAAGAACGATAGCCTGTTCAACAAATGATGTTGGACAAATTGGACAGCCGTATGTAGGTAACTGAAATTGGATCCTTAACCTTTCACCCTGCACAAAAATTAAATCAAAATGGTTCAAGGATCTGGATATTAAACCAGAAATTCTACAATTGCTTGAAAAAGAAGTAGGATCAACATTACATGACATAGGGGTCAGCACAGCCTTCCTTAACAGGACTCCCATGGCGCAAGCAGTAAAATCAAGAATAAATGCATGTGATGCAATTAAATTAAAAAGCTTTTGCACAGACAAAGATTTAGTCAAGAGTCCCAAGAGAGAACCTAAAGAATGGGAGAAAAATTTTGCCTGCTACACCTCAGAGGGCTAATATCCAGAATATACAAAGAACTCAAAAAATTAAATACCAAAACCATAAATAACCCAATTAATAAATGGGCTTTGGAACTAAAAAGAAGCTTCTCAATGGAGGAAGTCCAAAAACCCATGAACATATGAGCAGATTTCATTCTAATTTATACACAAGAGTAATCCTCTTACTAATTCTCCATTGCTGACATCATATAATATGTGATTTAGAAATGAATATCATGTTTCTGCCTTGATTCTCCACATATGTCTCATTGAACTTCATTAAAGTGAATTATGTCATACAATTTACTATCAGGTGACTCAGAAAAAGTTGAATACAAACTTGTATTATTTCTACTTTATTTTATATTACTTCAGGGAAACTATTAGGACTCTTTTGCTTGTGAATCTTATCATTTATTAGGAAAAAATTATAAGAACAATCTGGGCATTCTGCAGCTATTTTGTCAGCCTTTATCTCTCAATATAAATTATAAAGTAAGTTTGAGTAGTTTGTGACTGACTATTCCCCTCAATGTGACATTAGTTATGGTGGTAACAAGGCCTTTCAATGTGTATTTTTTGTGCATTATAGTGATTGATACCTTCCTTAGGTAACTTGGAACACTTTTCTAGACATACCCCAGAGCCCAGAGAAAATAAAAGGAAAACTACTGTAAACAAATGAATAAGTACTTAGATCAATGGCAGGCAGGTATACAGTAAGTGCTCCCTGCTTATTAAATATAAACTAAGTGTTGCACAATTGTTTTTTAAGATATCTTTAATGACTTATAGACGGTATTTTAAAATTCCTAATCTCCTACTTGGATCTATTTCAAGCCTTTTCTACAACAGGCACTTAAAAAATGTGATGTCAACAAAGAATAAAGGTAATTCCAATTACCTCTTCCCCACTTTTTTGACTGCCTCGTCCCATCCCCAGAAGGTGGTTTTCAAGCAGGTTTGCTTTTGTACTGGATGATGTTGACAGTCATAACAAGGTAACGGTGCCTCATGGTTCTGGCTCTCTGAAAAATCATGATTCAAGCATCAGTCAGTGCCACAGGGTTGTCTGTTTTTGATGCACAGTTCCTGATAGTGTAGATAAAGTGTCAATCACGAAATCTTCAGGGGCTCAGAGGAAGTTTGTTTCTTAATTGTTCATTTCCTAAGACCCTTGATTGGATACTGACCTTGATTGACCTATTTCCCCCAGTCAAGTAAAGAGAGTCTCATGATTGTTGGTTTGATTCTCTATACAACTCAAAACAATTTTCTGACTAGGTCATGTCAAATAGTGGAAAGTTATCATAAAGGCATAATTACAATCAGCATCTTTGACAACTGATTTGTGACTAAAAGTTCATTTTGTAGAAGGGAAAGCTGGCAAGATTATCACATGCATTAAACTTCCTAGAAGTATATCCATTTGATTATATATGTACTTTGAAGCCTTTCTGCTTTACTGAGGCAGTGGGAAAATGTTCAACCAATCTGGAATGTAATTGGTGTTGCTAACAAATATTCCCCATCATGTTTGAGCCAGGAATTTCAATACTGAAAATTTATCATTAAGAAATTTTCAGTTTGTCTCACAGTATGTTCATGACTTAAGATAATTTAAAATAAGACAAATGATCATCAAGCACACAAAAAGATGCTATAACTTTATTACTATTTAGTAAGTCATTTAACAACATAATAAAATGGCTGTTCAAAAACTAAGTAATGACACTTGGTATATGGATTGTGATGCAATGTTTGTTCTAGTTTATAGCTTGGTTTCTAAATATTAAGAAACAATGAGAAAATAAAATTTTATTTGCAAAATGTCTTTAGGTTGTGATTATATTTTTCTTTCATGTGTATTTATGGCCTTTCAAATTTTTCAAATTTACATATTCCTCAAATTTTAACTTTAATTTTTTAGTAAATAAGGAATATTTCAATTTGTTTTATTTTTCTTGATACATTAAAGTTGTCCAAAATGATGGGATTTGCTGTTACATATTCATGCATGCACACACTACAACATAATTTGGCCCAAATTTTTACTTTCAGAAACCTGCATTTGGTTTGCTTCAGAAAGCAGTTCAAAACTCAAGACTTAAATCTTGTCATGATCGTGAGTAACAGACGTTACCAATATACTGTGGTGATTTCTTCGTTGCAAATTGGAAATCACATTTTTCACAAAATAATTTTGCAAATAGATTTTTTAAATTTTGGACTAGTGGTTTTCTTTAAAATACACTGAAAAATTGTCATTGGTGTTGTATATGTAAGCTATATTTTTCTAAACAATAGGTAGTTTGTTTTAAGAATAAATTAAGACTTTTTATTCATTCGTTTTATTTACTTTACAACAAGATGCTTAAATACATTAGTTTGTTTTCTGTTTTTCCCTTTTTCTAACTATGAAAATAAGCAATTACCATTGTTAGTGAAAATAATCATTCTGGTACATGTAAGTGAATTAAAAAATACTTGGATTCCTACTATCCTCTTATACATGCTAAGAAATTAACTATATGTGCATTGAAATCTTATGTATTGTAATGATTTATTCAAATTCTGCTTGTTCTAAGAAGGTTTCTCTGGTCTTCTCAGCCCCACACTTGTGCATGCTCTTTCTCAGAAATTGCAAAATTAGTTTTGTGTCTTGCATCCTTTTTATCTTTGTGTATTTGCTGTGTTTTAATTAATATTATGATATTTATTTTTGTATAGCTCAAGAATCCAACAGGTGGTAACTTTCAGGATATAGTTTGTATCTTTCTTATTCTATTTTTGTGTATCCCTTTAATTGTTATTCTGAGCTATTTGAATGTGGTATGCAATAATATTGTTGGTTGATTACCTTGAATTTCTGGGTATTTTATTGTTTTTGTTTACTCTTTATTCTGTTGTTTACTCTTTATTTAATCTGAGTGCCTTTAAATTTTACATTGGAAATACAGGATCACTAAATCTGGGCCAAAGTTGAAATTTACTATGTGTTAATTTTGTGTGCTCCGGAAAATATTTTCTCTAAAGTACACTTTAGAGCTGCCTTTAATTCATAATTGATGTATCCTATTGGGATTCAAGGACAGATATCTCCCCCAAATATAAATGAAAAGTTCTATTTATTCTAAACATATTCTCTATGATTTTACAGAGGATTCACCATCTCTGATATTTTCAGAATGAAAAACTATAATCTTTTAAATTAGTTCTCATATGTTATCTATGTGAACTTTTTATTTGCTATTTTTTCTTAAATATAACTAGCACAATCATATCTTTGTTAAGTCTTTAGGACCAAAAAAAATGTTCATTCTCTAGGTACAATTAGACATAAACAGTTAGGTTACTTCTGATTTATTATATTTTAGGAGGCCAAAACCCTGTTTACCATTTTGGGTTGAGCAACCCTTTAGAATGTGACCTTATTTTAATTAAGCAAAATTTAAAAAATCAGTCCCTTGGCCCTAGCAGCCACATTTCAAGTACTCAAAAATCATGTTTGATTCTTAAGTACCTTTTTCACTAGTACAAAAAGAGAATATTCACATCATTGCAGAAAATTCTATGTGCCAAAAGTAATTTACAGTTTATCGTTCATTTTATAGCACCTTTCATAGATACAATTTAGCTCATACAAACTTCTAAATTAAGAACTGTTTGCAATGAAAAAATCATATTTCCCCTGTCATTTGTTTCATACTTGTAGCATTTCTAACTTTTATTCCACATTTTTCTGCCTTGTACCAACCCCAATGTTCTCTTTATCACTGATTTTCAGTAATTTGATTCTGATGTATCAGGTATGCTTTTCTGTATATGTATTGTGCTTGGGATTCATTGAGATTCTAGGATCTGTGAGATTTTCATTTTTATCATATTTAGAAGATTTTAAGCCATTACGTTTTTGAATATTTTTCTGTTGGCTCCTCTGGGATTCCAGAGATATGTATATTAAGTAGCTTGATACTGTTCACTAAGCTCTCTGAAGCTCTGTTTGGTTTGTTTTTCACTGTTTTCTCTCTATGATACATTTCGATTATTCTCTATTCCTAGCTTCAAATTTACATATCTGTTCTGCAAAGCCTTATTGCCTATATTATGTATCCAGTGTTTTTTTTTAAATTCTTACGTATTTTACTTTTTGTGTTGGAAAGTTCCATTTGATTCATTTATATACCTCTCATTTCTCTCTTGGTCATGCATTTATTTTTCAAGTTCTTAAGATCACTAGGAGGTTTCGATCAGATGCTGGAGCCGGTGCATTACATGTTGCTGTTTTTTAAAAGAAAGATGATGCTTTTCTCTGATAGGCATTTTGATTGCTTCAGTTTAATCACCTTGTTTTTACATTTTGCTAGGATTGGCCTAGGAATCATTTGTCCCCATTAACTGAGGTCCAATTCTTCTGAAGTCTAAACTTCATGCTCCTGAAAGTCATTTTGGACTCTCCACTTTTGCTGGTAGGAACTTGAATAGTTCTCAACCCTTGGGAGACCTTGGAATTAATCAGTTCACAGCTTTCCAATAGATTTTAATCAGCCACATGGAATTTAACCCCTTGCATGAATGTGATAGAGATTAGCATTGATTCAATGCATTTTTTCAAGCAGATTTCTGGGGTTCCTTTTCTTCATTGCCCTCTTCTCTAATGAAAACTGCCTCACAGGGCTAGGGGTACAACTCATTTGCTAGAGTGCTTGCCTAGCAGTGCAAGGCCCTGGGTTCAATCCCCAGCACCATACACACACACACACACACACACACACACACACACACACACACAATCTGGCTCAGGAACTCCAGCCTTCTGGAAGACTCTGAGCTTTGATCTCCATCTTCTCAACCAAGTGAGGTCACTGCCTCTACTTGGAAAACTTCCCAAGCCCCTGTTTACTTCTCCATGATCTGAAATATGCTTTCCAGGTAGAAAGCAGGGGCTATCCTAGAATTTAATTTCTTTTCTCTCAGATGTCTTGGTTTTGTGTGGCTTATGGTTTAATGTCTGAAAAACAGATGCTTTACCTGTATTTGCCTGATTTTCTAGTTGTTCGAATCAGGAGAGTTAATTTAGGCTTTGTTATTTTATCATGACTGAAAGAGGAATCCCTTCCTCAACTGATTAAAAATTCAAGTACTAGAGATGCACAAGCCAAATTGTAGACTAGTAATCAAGTAAGGGTGTATTAGTAACCAATTTGAGCCTTGATTTTAGAGAATGTTGAGGTGATAGATTATAGCAGCACAATGAAACTCCTTCATTATCATAAATGCTGACAGAAACGGACAAATCTTTGTGAGAGGGATCAGACACATATAGATTCTAGAGTACTTATTAGTCATTAATTTCCATTACATAATTGACAGTTTGGAGTTAGCCACGAGGGTCTTCCACATGTGGTAAAAGGATGGCGTCAAAGATCACATGATGACATTTACAGTAAGGACTCAGTATAAATGTGTCTTCCTATCAGATATGACAGAGAATCACTATTAAATGCAGACCATTGGACTCTATACCATAGGTCTTATCTAAGCCAACATTTCTTGTGTTTTCATTTTATCCAATACATCCCTGTCCAGGAAATAAAACGTGAGCCTTAAGAATTATTTACCCTAGAAAACAACTACGATATTTCTGAAAATATTTATCACATCAGCAAAAGAAAAAAAAACAAAACACGATGTCCATGGATTATATTATTGGTGTCGGCCTGTACTGGTAAGAAATAGAAGCCAGCATAAGATTATGTGAAGAATCTAACATTGTTATATATACATACTTTGATTTTGTTTTGCTTCAGTTAATTCTCAGATTTTCTTGAGAGATAAAATACCTCAAACTACAAGATTAAAAAATGTACGAACTTTTCCTTCTTTATCCTAGCTTGAGTAATTTATAAAGGAGCCATTTAAATATAGCTAAGCTGTAACAATACAAGGCAGCATTATATTCTTTGTTTCTAATATGCCTTCTTCTTAATACTTATGTAAATCATTTAATGTTTTTGTTTATTAAACTGACTTTCATTACAAGGACAAATATATAATGTTGAGGGTCCCGTTTAAACTAAATCTTTAATAACCACAGAAATTGTAATGAACAGTTTTATTCAAAACAGTTTTATGATACTTGGTTATTCTTGATTTAGGAGTTCTTGGCTTAAATGTATATTGGGCAAATTTTCAGACATATTCAACTTCCATGTCTTTAAGATTGCATCACCTTAATGCTTAATTTAGAAATGTTGTTTAAAATAATTCTTAAAATCAAATGCAGTTACTATTTTGATAGCTGTAACATCTTAAGAATACTCATAAAATATGTATTTGTTAATAAGTATAACAATTAGCTAATTGTTCAACAAGAACATAAATGTCAGAGTGTAAGTTTGTTGACATTTTAGTTTCATGATAAGGATTTTTTTTTTAAAAAGAAAGAGGGGACAGTGAGAGAGAGAAAGAGAGAGAGAATCAATGTTATTTAGTTTTTCACATGGTTTTCATTGCTACAAGACTTCGTTGTGTACGTGGTGATGGGGTTTGAACTCGTGTACTTTCGCATGCCAGGCAAGCACCGTAACCGCCAAGGCACAGCTCCAGCCACAAGGATTTCTTCTAATAGGTACTGTAGAGAATCATGTCTAACAAAATATATGTCCTTAATAAATATTGAGTTAAATGAATTTTTAAGATGTAAATCTGTAAATACTACATATTTAGAAATAAAATTTTCATTGAGTTTGAGTAAGCACAATTAAGCATTCTTTCAAGTTCAGAATTTTTTTAAGTACTAATAATCCTTAGGCAACATAGGGGTCTCGTATTAAAGACATAAAAAATGAAGTTGTAAATAGTATTTCAGTAGTTACCCAGCCTACAAATTTGCTGATATTGATGAACGATTTCTACACATGCTTTTTAAAAATTGATGTATACTGTGTTTTCAATAAAATAACACATCCAGAATAAATTCTGGTTAAATCTCTGCTTCTCAAAATTATGCCTTTTTATGTTAAATTTTCTAATGGAACTTGATTTTAATTCCTTTTTTTCTCTTCCACAGCCTTAATGGAATCAACAGTTGGTTTCTGATACTAGAGTTCTAATATTGCAATAGAAAACATGTATACCTGTTATAGGAAGTGTACAAATAAAAGTGTATGTTCTCAAAGAGTAACTGGAGGTTGCAATGCTATGTTCCATGTTTTATCAGACTTTATCCACATTGGGTTTTCTCTTTTATTCATGTAATAATGCAGTTTGTTCCTCAAACTTTGTTTGGCAAAAATGAACTTACTTTACAAATAAAAACTTCTCCTAAGTGTTTGGTCATTATTCAGAGATGAATTTTGAATAAATGAACCAGTAATGTATTCAAAATTATATGCAAAATATATTTTTACTTCATTTAGCTATGCAATGTATATACTTTTTTATATTACTAATTTTTTTCTCAAGAAAATCAGTAATACTTTGGGATTTAAGCTTTCCTGCATATAATATTGAAAAGCTAAAAATGCCAGTGATACCTTTGGAACTAATTACTTATTTTCTGATTGTGTTATTCTGTTTCTTTGTTTAAGGACTAAAACAAAGTGAATCAACCATGACTGGCAAAACACAGACCAGTAACGTCACCAACAAGAATGACCCCAAGTCCATCAATTCCCGTGTTTTCATCGGCAATTTAAACACAGCCATTGTCAAGAAAGTTGATATTGAAGCCATTTTTTCAAAGTATGGGAAAATAGTTGGATGCTCAGTTCACAAAGGTTATGCGTTTGTACAGTACATGAGTGAGCGACATGCGAGAGCTGCGGTGGCTGGAGAAAATGCCAGGATCATCGCAGGTCAGCCACTCGGTAAGTCACCTTCTCTCTCAGATGGCATGTATTGTTCTCTCTGCCTCTATCTGCATACAGTTTCACCTTTTAAAAGCCAACACCACTGTAATGTCTTTTTCTTCTTTAACCAATTATAGTGCTTGAATATTTATAGCTATCTTTTGTGCTTGAAAATTTATAATTATAGTTTTGAATGTAGGTATCCTATTTTCCATAGAAATATTTCAACGGTGCTTTGAAATGTATATTACTTCTACAATGTTAACAGGACCAGGCAAATATTAAATTTACATCACATGTAACTTTAATTTCCTTGAAATGGTGTGTATTTTCCAGGAAACTGTAGACTAAGCAAAATAACTTTGCTTATTGTGATATTTGCTCTCAGAAGCTGATTTTTTTTTTATTTCCAATTTTTATTTTTGGGAGAGACAAAGTAGAACATAATAAAAGGAAACAAACTTTGTAGAACTAAAAAAGGCATTTAACTCACTCACTTTTATAAATATTCCATATTACACCTGTTCCATTGTGAACATTAATCAGATGTGTGTATCCAGGGGAAAATACTGCATTTTTTTTCAAAGAGAAGAGTATAATCTGAAATAAAATTGAAAAACTGTAAAAAATATTTTGTAACTATTGCACAGATAAAAAGTAAAAATGAGGGGCTGGAGTGAGGGTTTGGTGGTTATGGTACTTTCCTGGCATGCGCAAGTACACGGGTTCAAACCCCAGCACCTGCGTACATAACTAAGTAAGTGTCAGAACAATGAAAGCCATGTGAAAAACTCAATAAAAATTGATTTTCTCTGTCTCTGACTCTCTCTCTCTCTCTCACTGTCCTTCTGTCTTTAAAAAACAAAACAAAAAAGTAAAAATGAGATAATCATTAGATATTTTCCCACATGTGGAAAAATACAGTCAATATATCAATAATCCCCTATGTTATATCTCTTTTCCTGTCCAGATTCATATCTCAAACTAATTGCTCAGCATCTACTCTTGATATCCAACAGGTATCTGAGAACAAAGCTCTTAATTTTCCACACCTCTACTTTGTTCCATCCCTAAACTTCTTTCTTACAATAACCAGAACCCCATTTAATCCATTGTTCAAATAAAAACCTAGATTTCCACACTGATTCTTCCCTTCTGCCTAAATTCCAAATATAACCCATCCTCAAGTTTGCATGCCAGTATGTCCCAAACCAAGTCACCTTCTAAATCTGTGCTGAAGGTCAGCTCCTACAGGCCTCCATCTTATGTCAGTGAACTACTATGAGAATCTCCTAGCTTTTCTCTTTCTACTCTTGCCAGAGTCTTAAAAACCACAGTTAGATGAAGCCTGTTTCATCACAAAGAATAAGAAGCACACTCTGTAATGTACCTGCAATGCCCTACAGCCGCATGCTCCATCTCCTCTCTGCCTTCCTGTGCCCTTCCAGTAACGCTGTCCTCTTCAGTGTGCCTCAAGCATTCCAGATTGTTCCTATTTCAGTGACTTTGGACTTTCTAGTTCCTCAGCTGATTATTCGTTCCCTGAATTACAGTATGCTGCACTCAATATTTAACTCCAAGGAGAAGCTGTTCCTGATCAATTTATCTACATAAAGTCACTTACTGTCCCCTTGCATTCATCCTATATGCTGTGACTCAGTTTTCCACCCTTCATATCCCTCAGTAGTATATGCTTTGCTTTTAATTTTATGTTACCTCTTTCTGTCCACAAACATAAAGCCAAAGGGATATATTAAATAAAAATGGATTGAGAAGAAAATTGAGAATATTGTAATATCAAAGTTTATATGTTAGGCAAGTGTTTGAAAAGGCCAGAATTCATACAGATATGAGTCAAGGAAAAATGCAAATGATGTTTTACATAAGTGGGTGCTATTGCAAACCCACAAGTGATCATTGCAGGAACATATGTTTTACTTACTTGCTTTCATTCAACTTCCATATCCTCCTGCTACTGTTCCCAGCTAGGGTTCTCTATCCACCGCCCACCTGCAAAAGGTGAAACAAAACTTTAAAATGGTTTGTATTGACTATTTTTGTAGAAGAGGTCACACGATATATCCTTTTAAACAAAAACATCATGTAGAGGTTAGAGACTAAGTTTAGATCCTCACCAACTGTATGCACCCACTGACTACAAGGGCTTGATTGCACTTGTGCCAGAAATAAACATTCATAATGTCTTTATTTTCAGATTATTTCACTATTACAATTTTGAGTTTGCAAAAGACACAGTTTCTGCACTTTAAAAGTTATCTATTAACAGTGGAAGGAAGAGAACACAAAAAGGTATCTAAAGAACTAATTTTTATTTTAAAACCTGTATTCTGGTCCCTGTCTCTAGTGAGAAAAGTCTAGTTAAGAAAAGGAATATAGACTGGTACAGCCCCTCTGGAAAGCAGTGTGGAGAATCCTCAGAATATTAGGGATGAGCCCACCATACGATCCAGCTATTCCACTCCTGGGTATTTTTCCAGGGGATTTAGAATCAGCACATTACAGCAACACAGCAAAATCTATGTTCATAGCAGGTCAATTTACAATAGCTAAATTATGGAAACAACCCAGATGTCCCTCACTGGATGAATGAATCAAAAAACTGTGATACATATATACCATGAAGTTCTACTCAAAAATTAGAAACAATGATATTGCATCCTTTGAAGGTAAATGGATGGCTATGGAAGAAATCATGCTGAGTGAAGTCAGCCTAACCCAGAGAACCAAGGGTCGAATTTCTTCACTTATCTGTGGAGGCTGGAGCTAGACCCTGTCCAGTGTGAAAGGAGGTCAACTCTCATGTATTAAACCCAGAAAAGATGTAGTGACACACAACCTAAGGCATTCATAGAGATACATTGGGAATAAGAAGAGAGGGGATCAGGGGCACAGGGATAAGTGTGGGAAATTAGGGGGTCTCTAGGGACTAAATCTAATTTTCATAATATATATATCATATTGTTTCATTGGAAGCATTTTTGATTGTTCAACAAATAAATTTCTTAATGAAAAAAGAAGCTAGAGTCAAAAGAAAAAAAGAAAAGGAATACAGAAAACAGAATTAGGTTAATTCAATTCATATTTTAAAAGTCTAGAAAATGTGGAGGGAATTCAAAGTAGGAGCAAAATGAATTAGGATTGTTAATTTTAAAGTAATTATGGTAAAGATACTACCTAATCCTGATCCTGAAAGAAGTAATGGAAATGATTTAGTAGAGAAGATGAAGGAGAGATATACTCAGTGTCTTGTAATAATGCTTGTGACAATCTATCAAGCATGTCCTCAAAGTAATGAATGTGAAACATATTGTTATCACCAACTACCATTGGATCTGGCGATCTCAAAATACAAATCCTATCATGTCACCCTCTGATTAAAACTTTCAGGAACTTTTCATTGGTTTTCTTTCTTTCTTTCTCTCTCTCTCTCTCTCTCTCTCTCTCTCTTTCTTTCTTGCTTTCAAGACAGACCTTTGTGCTAACCTTTATGTTTTCATGTCATGTTTCTTGGTTATCTGCAGATTCACGTTACTGATCTCTCAGCCTTGCTCGGTGTCCCGTCTACATGATGTCTATCAGTTCTGTGAAGAGTGCCAGTTATTTCCTTCAAGAGGGCCTTTGCATATTGTTTTGTTTTAACTGCCTAGAATTTCCTTCCCTACAAAGTTCCTCATTCCCCTTGCCCACCTCTTCATTCCCTTTATCTGGATATTCATTCTTCTGATCTCAAGCTAAAGCACTTTAATTTAGGGAAATATGGCTTCAGTCAAGTCTTGTTTGAATGCTTCACTTCCCTTTCTAGCAAGTATCATCTTTTTAATTATGTTTTTATAGTTTTCACTTTGTAATCGATATTGTGATCTGTCACCTTCTATACTGTAAGTTGTGTGAGGGCATTGCCATATATATATATTTCTCACTCATCTTCTTAGCATCTAGGCAAGTGCCAACACTTCCATGTTCACTAAGTAGATGCTGGGTGAATGGTTGAGGAGGTGGTTGTTGAAATTAATGGACTTGTCTAAAAAAGGTTTTCCTTACTTTGAAAAGTACATCACAAAAAGAAAACAAACAAAAGGAGGAGGAAAAGGAGGAAGAAGAAAGAAGGAGAAGGGGCAACTGCAAGTTCGCTGGACGTCTATAGTTTGGGGCTATTGCTAAGAGAAGTCACCATGGCTGTGATCTCCTTGATGTAGCAACTAGTTATGCAGAACCTCAGAAGCTGGACAAACACTTCAGAAGTAGTTATTCAGCAAGCCTCATTTCACTTTTTTGTTCTAAGTAGAATCCAGTTCTAAGTAGGCACAAAATAATAACACATTTATTTATTTATTTATTCAATAAAGTGAATAACATTCATTTAAAGGGTTTTATACATGAAAAACTTCCTACATATTCCCTAAAATGTTATACTTTCATAATTTTAGTAATAACTGGATATTTGCACAAAATTTCATCATTTTCAAAGCTGCTTCATGAAATCTCTTTAATTTATATGTTATCTTCTTTAATTTTCACAACATTGTTGAGAAGTAACTAACATGAGTATTTATGCTCAATCTGCTGAGTAGGAGCTTAAATGAACTTGCCCTGTGTCACACAATGGTGGTGCAAAAATTCAAACTCACCTTTGCTAACCCTAATTATTTTTGCTGTTTAACTTTGCCTGTAATTCATTCGTATCAATAAGGTGACCATATACTTTATCATCCAAACAGTGATGCTTTTGAGAGTGAGAACGATGGCTATAATGTGGAGGCAGGCTTAAATTATGATTATCATGCACAATGGCAATATATGGTCACCTTAATAATCTATGACATTATACTTAAAGAAGACTTAGTATTTATTCTTTCTCATAGGATAAATATTGTACAATACATTAAAGTGTGCAAACTTCAGTATCAGATAAACCCTAATATTTCAAGAGTTAGCACAATAAAAATGTACTTTTTCACCTCACATAAAATGTAGTCAATTCCCAGTGGAGGTGACAGAGTAGAGGTGGAGACTCTTCTCCTCCTTCTGGTAACCAGGTCCTGGGAAGCTACAACACCTTTCAGTGGGTGGCTTCCATCGTCTCCTAGGTGCTACGGGAGACTTCAAACCAGCAGATGGATGAAGACAAAGGGAAAACAATGTTCAGGCACTTTTGCAATTCTAGCTAAGAGATAGTACCCATCCCATCAATGAACATTCCATCAACTGCACCTTGATGGCTGCTTCCTATTAATAACTGAGTAAACAGGAAGAGTTAACTCTGTTAAACAGCTCCTCAACTACATGTCATCTAGTCAACTTCAAGTAATTCACGAAGAATCAGTTACTCCATGTATAAAACATAAATAGTTGTCCTTATTTCATAGTATAATGCAGAATTGATATGTTTCTTTTTTTTTAATTTTTTTTAATTTTATTTTTGAACAACCTTACAAGATTTTAACAAAATAATATAAAATGTGTATAAAATGTGTAAATATTCTGGATATTGCAATTATCCCCAGGAGTGCCCCCCCTATAACCCTCCCTTATCCCTCCCTTCCCTTTCCCTTTATAACTCTAAAAAAAGGTATTAG